>OW240915.1:288571482-288600648 GCA_933207985.1 Pelobates cultripes | reverse complement strand
TGCTATTTTTAAACTGTTTAACAAGAAGAAATAAATATCTGAGAGAGGTGTGAGAGCATAAACCCCTTGTTTTAAATATCAATATATCCCCTGCAGAGCACACAGCAATTTTAGCAGTACTGGTGTGAGTAGTAAAAGGAGGCAATTATTTGATGGATTTCACCATTGTTAACCTCCTGACCATTGTGATGAGTCTACCAATAAAATAATGGTCCCAAAGATGTCCGGTTAATCAGAAGACACATTCAAGGCTTCATCCTCACCTACAATGTTAGGGCAATCAGTTAAATCTAAATAGCAAGAGTCTCTTCTATGCTAACACAATATGTGTGGTGCGATGTGGGTATAGTAAGGAAGTAGGTCGGCTTATTTATTCACACCTGCTGCTTTCCCTATATTTAAGTGAACATCACACACCAGTACTGCCAACCTCTCCGTTACATAGAGGAACTAGGAGCGTTCCAATTGGCACTTGTAGATCCAAACTCTCCCATAAATATAGCTTGGTTGCTTCATCTAAGTGCTGCTTCTAAGTGTGAGGTTGGAGATATTCTGGAGAGTTTTACAGAAGCTTCAACTGTCTTTTTTACTAAGAGTTTTCTTTTCTACTGTTACAGGTAAGATTCATCTGTAGGAAAAGGTTACTGATTGTACAAGGTTTGATTTCCTGTTGGTAATTATAAGGCATTTGATTTGATTAGTTAGCTACTTGCTATTGATTGCTGTTTAATTAGCTATTGTTTGCAAATAAGCAGAGGCCTTCCCAGGTGTTAAACATTCCTAGTGGGTGGAGATTTTAGGAGTTAAATAAGGGTTGATGTCATTAGCTTGGCTAATATAGCTTGGTTGCTTCATCTAAGTGCTGCTTCTAAGTGTGTGGTTGGAGATATTCTGGAGAGTGCTGCTTCTAAGTGTGGGGTTGGAGATATTCTGGAGAGTGCTGCTTCTAAGTGTGTGGTTGGAGATATTCTGGAGAGTGCTGCTTCTGAGTGTGTGGTTGGAGATATTCTGGAGAGAAGCTGGAGGTAATCTGAGGTATTCAGGAGGATAAATAAAAAGTTAAGATTTGTTTGATTTAAATTATTCACCTCATTGGAATGGCAGACTTAGTTCAGTGTAATAGCTGCTATGCATTTGTTTCACGTTCCACTTTTTGGAGGTTTGGTTGTTGTCAAATCTGTAGACAGTTCTCTATATTGCGGCGGGAGATTTGGGGGAATTGTATTTTTAAAGTCTGAGATTTGTAAATTATCTGGTAAACAAACTCAGGCTGGAACTGCTGCAAAGCCACTGCCGCAGAGACATACTAGGAATGTCAGATGGATTACTGTAGGATCTGGTAGACTTAGAGTTGTGGATAAAAGGCATGTTGCACAGTCTGTTGCTCTACATAATTCATTTTCAGTGTTATGGTGTTATGGAGACAGGCACTGATGGTTGTGGAGAGAGGCACTGAGGGTAGTGGTGTTGTGGAGAGATGCTCACGCACTGAGGCTAGTGGTGTTATGGAGACAGGCTCAGGCACTGAGGGTAGTGGTGTTGTGGAGACAGGCTTGGAGACTATGGTGAGGCCTAATAGAAAGCAGTTGTTGTTGGGGGATTCCATCATAAGAGGTGTGGAGATGGACAATGGTGGTCTTGTGAGGTGTCTTCCCGGAGCTACTGCTCATAGAGACAGGAGACGTATCTGTAATATTGTTAAGTGAGCAAAGCAGGAAGGGGAATTGGATGTACTTGTCCATCTAGGGACAAATGACTTGGCTTGCAATGAAGTTTCAGAGGTTAAGGAAGTTTTTTGTGTTTTTGCCAATGATATACGGCAGGTTGCTTCCACACTGTCATTCTCTGAAGTTCTGCCTGTGCATAACACTCAGAACGACAGGCAGATGCGTATTAGGGACTTTAGCTTGTGGCTTGGTGAATGGTGTTGGGAGCAAGGGTTTGGCTTTATTTCTCATGGTAGCTCTGTTTGGAATGGAAATAAACTGTACAAAAAAGATGGTTTGCATCTTTCTCAAAAGGGAACAAATGTTCTCAGTGAGTAGTTCAGAAGTTTTGCTAGGATGTATTTAAACTAGGAGGGGGGAGGGGGGGGGCAAAAGTGTGATAAAACATCAATCCAATCCAAGGAAACAGAAAATTGCATTAGGCCGGTCAGTAAAAGCAAAAAATTCAAGAAACCACTGTGGTACTCCGAAGATGTGGCCAAAATAGTAAAAAACAAAAAGTTAGCATTTAGTAATTATAAAAAAACCCAGAGTGAGGAAGACAGAATGATCTATAAGATTAGTCAGAAAGATGCTAAGCAAGTTATAAGAGATTCCAAATCACACACAGAAGAGAAAATAGCAGTCAGTAAAAAAGAGGGACAAAACTTTTTTTAGATACATAAAAAAGAAAAGTAAAACAAGGATTAGTTAGATTAAAAACAAAAGAAGGAAGGTATGTAGAAGAGGATAAAGGTATAGCTGACTGCCTCAATTAATATTTTTGTTCAGTATTTACAGATGAAAATGAAGGAAAGGGACCTCAGTTAAAAAAAGGATAAATGAGTCATTTATTACACGTGAGTTTACAGAGGAAGAGGTTCTATCTCAACTGTCAAAAGTAAAGACAAATAAGTCAATGGGACCTGATGGAATACACCCAAAGCTATTAAAAGAGCTTAGTGGTGTACTAGCAAAACCATTAACAGATTTATTTAACCAATCATTGTTAACAGGAGTTGTCCCAGAAGATTGGAAGTTAGCGAATGTTGTGCCCATTCACAAGAAAGGTAATAGGGAGGAGTCGTGCAACTATAGGCCAGTAAGCCTTACTTCAGTAGTGGGAAAAGTGATGTTAAAGGATAGGATTGTTGAACATCTAAAACACATGGATTTCAAGATCAGAGACAACATGGGTTTACTTTAGGGAGATCATGCCAAACTAATCTTATTGATTTTTTTGATTGGGTAACTAAAATTATAGATCAGGGTGGTGCAGTAGACATTGCTTACCTAGATTTCAGTAAGGCTTTTGACATTGTTGCACATAGAAGGCTTATCAATAAACTGCAATCTTTAAGTTTGGATTCCAATATTGTTGAATGGGTAAGGCAGTAGCTGAGTGACAGGCAACAGAGGGTTGTAGTTAATGGAATATATTCGAAGCTTGGACTTGTCACCAGTGGGGTACCTCAGGGATCTGTACTTGGACCCATTCTCTAATATTTTTATTAGTGATATTGCAGAAGGTCTTGATGGTAAGGTATGTCTTTTTGCTGATGATACTAAGATATGTAACAGGGTTGATGTTCCAGGAAGGATAAGCCAAATGGCAAATGATTTAGGTAAACTAGAAAAATGGTCAGAGTTGTGGCAACTGACATTTAATGTGGATAAGTGCAAGATAATGCATCTTGGATGGAAAAACCCAAGGGCAGAGTACAGAATATTTGATAGAGTCCTAACCTCAATATCTGAGGAAAGGGATTTAGGGGTGATTATTTCTGATGACTTAAAGGTAGGCAGACAATGTAATAGAGCAGCAGGAAATGCTAGCAGAATGCTTGGTTGTATAGGAAGAGGTATTAGCAGTAGAAAGAGGGAAGTGCTCATGCCATTGTACAGAACACTGGTGAGACCTCACTTGGAGTATTGTACACAGTACTGGAGACCGTATCTTCAGAAGGATATTGATACCTTAGAGAGGGTTCAGAGAAGGGCTACTAAACTGGTTCATGGATTGCGGGATAAAACTTACCAGAAAAGGTTAAAGGACCTTAACATGTATAGCTTGGAGGAAAGACGAGACAGGGGGGATATGATAGAAACATTTAAATATATAAAAGGGAATCAACACAGTAAAGGAGGAGACTATATTTAAAAGAAGAAAAACTACCACAACAAGAGGACATAGTCTTAAATTAGAGGGACAAAGGTTTAAAAATAATATCAGGAAGTATTACTTTACTGAGAGGGTAGTGGATGCATGGAATAGCCTTCCAGCTGAAGTGTTAGAGGCTAACACAGTAAAGGAGTTTAAGCATGCGTGGGATAGGCATAAGGCTATCCTAACTATAAGATAAGGCCAGGGACTAATGAAAGTATTTAGAAAATTGGGCAGACTAGATGGGCCGAATGATTCTTATCTGCCGTCACATTCTATGTTTCTATGTTTCTAGAGGCACCAGGTGGTGCACAATCATTGTGACTATAATAATGACATCCTCACAGGACGGTAGAGGAATATCCAAACTATTTGAAACACATATCCAGTTCCCCTAAAAATAAGTGAGCAACCCCTGTGTCATATATCATTTAAAAAAAAAAACTTTTTATCGCCAAATATTTTTAAATGAAAATTGTGTAACCTTATATAATTTTCCGTATATATATCCCTGGAAGTGTATCAGCTACCAAAGTATATTTAGTCAGGACTTCTTCTTTTTTTTTTTTAACCACATTAAGGAGAGCACAAATATATGAACTAACAGGTAATAAAAAGAATTATGTCATATGTGATTTTAGTCACCTTTAGGTGAAACTAGTTTATATTCTCTCTGTGTGTAAGGATCTACACATTTTTATTTTATTTTGTTTGCTGAAGGGGCTTAATAACCCTTATTTATGAGTTTGTTTTTCTGGTTTTCTGAACCTCCAATGTCAGTCTTCAGCTTATCAACTATAAATCCACTTGCAACTGTGTCCCTTTGTTGAAAATGTCAGCAATTATATTTTTTTTCTTGGTTCTGCCATCATTAAAATCAAAATTAGTTAGAGTTGGAAATCTTTAATCACATCTTATTATTTTATTTTATTATTTTAAAGTCCTTTATTTTTAAAGTTTCCTCTGTGTTCTGTTTTTAATATTCCAATATTACAAGGTGTTCCAGGAAAACACTGCTGTGAATAACCTGTTTAGTCATTAAAACAGACTTATCTGTACAGTTCCTTAGTAGTCCATTAGTCCGTAATAAGCTACAGAGAAAATTACAGCAAAATAGTCCCAGTGAAAACCATAGAATCATTTTGATATTTAGTATTGAATTGTCTGCGTAAATATCTATGTAAATATTCAAATGTAGGTAATACATTATTAATAATAATAATACATTTATATATATATATATATATATATATATATAAATATATATATATATAATTTATTAGATATAATTGATAAATATTTGCCAGGGCTAAATTGTCACTAGCCAATGGCTAGTGGCGACTGGAAATTATAGTGTTTTCCTCCAGTGTAGGAGGACAAAAATATTAAAGTACTTTTGCGGGTCTTTGTACTTTCTCTATATGAAAGCACTATAAAAACTGTAAATTAAAACAAAACGTGACAGCATAACTTAGACCATATCCAAGGCACTCTACAACTAGATAAAGAATCATTTTGTAACCAGTTTGAACAAAGTCATCAAAAACTTATTGCAGAATAACAACAGCCAAGAGGAACGTGTAAAAGGTCAATTTTAACAGAATATTATCTTTTTTTCCAGTCTAATTTTTTGTTGCTTTTTTATCCATCACTCATATAGGTTTATCCACTGTTTGCCTAAGTAGGTTTCATTGTGGTTTGCTGATATCTGCTCTCTGCTGGTGAGATAAGGAACAGCATCCCAAAAGTTACTACCCTGAGCGATGTAGACTGACAAATCTGCTATATCTTGGCCACAACTCCCTATCAGACAAAAATTCTAGTTATCAACAAAATGACAGATAAATAGATGTAATGCACTTAACTTAGTACAATGTAGATAGCTTCCCTAGAGACCTTTCCCACTTGCGTCTCTGTAGTATCAGATGGATAAAAATAGAAATAGGGATAGAACTAGGTGCTAAAAAATAAAAAACAAACATAGTGATGTACGGTATATATGAATAACACACAGCGATTTTAGATTGCCCCCCAAAGTGAAGAACACACTCATATCACTTCAAAATCAACAAGATAATATAATTTGTTTTTTTAGAGCTGTGCAACAGCATACATTCACCATTTCAGTCCCATTACATAACTTTTCTTAATATGTCAAGGTAGCTGGACTGAAACATTCCTTGTCTCCTTAAAATAAATTTGCTCTTTTGTTTACTTGGAAGCCCTACGAGCGTGAGGACGTCCAGTATCAGTGAGGGAACTTTTTTTATACTGTACTTTTCTAAATCAACCTACATTTCTATGAAAACTGATATTATGTTTTTTTTGCGGCCCACATAAACTTAAACTCTATTTCTTTGGCCTTTGTTAGCCTTTGAGTTTGACATGCATGATGTACACTGTAGTTAGGGCCGGCCTCAGGGGTGTGCGAGCTGTGTGGCCGCACAGGGCGCCATGGAACAGGGGGCGCCCTGCAGGGCCGGACTGGGGATTCCAAAGTAGACTGTGTGTAACTGTTCGTGATTGTGTTCCTGTAACTGTGTGTAACTGTTTGCCTTTAACTGTGTGTTTGGCTCTGTGACGGTCTGCCTGTAACTGAGCATGTGTGACAGTATGCCAGTAACTGTGTGTGTGACTGTCTGCCTGTAACTGAGTGTGTCTGACCAGACCCAGACTGGCCATGGGCCGAGGCCCGGCAGGGGAGGTCACAGGATCTCCCCTGCCGGTCTATGCAGGGCCGGCACTATCCTAGCGCCGGCCCCGCTGTTTGCCATGAAGGGCTGGTGAGGAGATCAAAGATCTCCCTCAACGGCCCACTTGGGCAGACATGTGGCTGGGGAGGGAGGGAGAGGACCCAGCGGAGCTCTATCTTGCAGCTCCGCCAGGTTCCTGTCGCGAGATCGGGAGTGTTGCCATGGCTAGAGTTCACTCACCACTAGGACCACCAGGAATGATGTGAGAGTGCCGCCCCCTCCCACTCTCTCTCCCAGGTACCAGCGTGCCGGCCCCCCCTCCCAGCTACCACCGTGCCGGTCCCCCTCTTCCAGGTTAAAGGAGAAGGGTAGGGGGGATTTAATGCCTGCTTATTTTTTTTTATTTGTTTATTTACACCCCCCCCACACACACACACAATCCATTCTAAACATTTACACACAGCACTCTCACACACATCACACACAGCACTCTCACACACAGCACTCTCACACTCAGCACTCTTACACACATCACACACAGCACTCACACACATCATACACAGCACTCTCACACACAGCACACACATCACACTCAGCACTCTCACACATCATACACAGCACTCTCACACACATCACACTCAGCACTCTCACACACAGCACACATATTACACTCAGCACTCTCACACATCATACACAGCACTCTCACACACATCATACACAGCACTCTCACACACATCACACACAGCACTCTCACACACATCATACACAGCACTCTCACACACAGCACTCTTACACACATCATACACAGCACTCTCACACACAGCACACACAGCACTCTCACACACATCCAGGGGCGTACCTAGAGCACTCTTTATGCCACATCCAGGGGCGTACCTAGAGCACTCTTTTACTCTTTAAAATCACACACAGCACTCTTACACACATCATACACAGCACTCTCACACACAGCACACACAGCACTCTCACACACATCCAGGGGCGTACCTAGAGCACTAGAGCATTTGGCACCTGGGGTGGGTCCTATTTTTGGCACCCCCCTTTAAAATGTAAAAAACAACCACAATTTTTTTTTTTTAAATGTATTTAGCACTAAGCAGTGTTTATGCTTTTAAATGTAAGCATGTTTTTGTATGGAGTATGTTTGAGTGAATGTAGGATGTGTGCCTGTATGTGGTGTTGGCATTTGAATGCAGGCATGCATTTTTATGTAGTGTGGTGTTTGAAGGCAGTGGTGTGGTTATATATAATGGTGGAGTTTGTATGTAGTGATGACGTTGAAATGCAGGGGTGTATTTGTGTGTAGTGTTTGCAAGATTCTGAGATTTATGCACATATACACATACACACACCTAAATACACACCGACACACATGCAGATACATAGACACATAGGAACAATATATAGGGGGTGGGCACATAAGATACCACAATCCGAACTGGGGGGGCACTAAAACTTTTCACTAGGGGATGGGGTAATGTGCTGCCACTGGCTGCCTGATGCCAGCATGCAGTGCACATTGGCATCAGTCAACAAATTTGCATATAATTCACATTAGCCACCCAGATTTCTTGCTCGTGGGCTATCTGACACCTCTTAACTCGATCTTTGTTTATCAGATAACTCCCTTATTTGCTATCCTTATGTGGGATTGCCATATTTAAGGACACCAAATAAGGATAAGGGAGCTATCTGCTAAACAGCACCCTAATTTGGTATCTTTAAATATGGAAATCTCACATAAGGACACTAATTTAGAGAATTATCAACTTAACAAGATCAATTTAAAAAAAAGACTTTTCTTAATTTCACTTGTTTAGTAGATAACGCCCTTATTTGCTATCCTTATGTGGGATTGCAATATTTAAGGACACCAAATTAGGGAGCTATGTACCAAACACATACACATTTATATACACACACAATAACACAATAGGTGTATGTCTGTGTGTGTGTATATATATACACACACACACTTAACTACAGAGATACACACCACCACACACATTAACACAGACATACACAATCACAGACACACACACATACAATTACAAACACACATAATTAGATATACACACGCAAACATCACATACATACACACGTGTGTGTGTGTGTATATATATACATACACACACATACACACACACAATCACAGATATACACACACAGACATACACCTATATACACTCTGAATCTGTTATATACGCACACTCACTAGATCTCCTATACACATTCTGTCATTAATGATGACAAAACACACCCTCTCTGCCCCGCCCCCTTCTTAGTGGGCTGCTGTGATAAAAAAATGCCCGGGCCGAATTTTTTTCCCAGTCCGGCCCTGTGTCTGACTGCCTGTAACTGAGCGTGCCTGACTGTCTGCTTGTAACTGTTTGTGTGACTGTCTGCCTGTGCCTGTGTGTGTGAATGTATACAGGCGGGGGGAGGAGGGGGCACAGGGCACTTAATGGCCTAAGGCTGGCCCTGACTGTAGTAAAATAATTAACTTTTTTTTTTTTATATAAACCTCTTCTATTCTTCTCTAATTTGGTTGTTTCTTAGTAATGCAATGTGACTCCCATGTGTATTTAATTGTCTACAACAGCCCTAAAGGTAGATCCTGTTAGATTAATAGTCGAATAAGCACCAGGTTCAGCAAACAGTTTACTGTTGCAGAACTGGAACTAACGTGATGGTCTGCCAAATCTATCTTCTGACACTTCTGTTCGTAGGTGCAAGTAAGATAACCCTAAGATATTGTTGGTGGTTGATGAAAAAAACATTATCTAATTCATCTTAAAGAGCAAACATGGCAAGAATAATAACAAAGCCCAAGTTGTTACCTGTGTGAAGATGTTCACAGAAAAGAAAAAAAAAGCACACAAATCTAAGGAACCCAATGAGTTCAATATTGAAGTCAGTATACTGGAAAGGAAGCATACATTACATGTTAAATACATCACCACATATTGTACGACTTGAAAAAAAGATAAAGTGAACGTCTATAAAACAAAAGATACGAAATAATGAAAACTATTTCAGTAAAATGTTAAACTAACAAATGAGACTGATTATGTAATTCATTATAATTTTGTTAAGTAAAAGGGATGCCTTCAGACTTAACCCCTTGACTCAGTTACAATGTACAATGCAGTCCTGAAAAAAGTTGGTTTTACGCCCCAAAGGTTGGCAGCCCCCCCGGCTGGCATACTTACCTTACCCTGCAATCCCGATCGAGGGGACTGCTTGGCAACTCCTTGACATTGCAATCACATGACTGCAACAGCATTACCTACGTTTAATTAATATACATATATATATATATATATATATATATATATATATATATATATATAAATGTATTGTTAGTGTATATATTAATATCAAAATACACTTAGAATTTAATTTGCAAGCCCTATATTTGACTCTGTAACTTTTTAAAAACCATAGAACCTGTACATGGGGGTTACTGTTGCACTCATGAGATTTCACTGTGCACAAATATGAGAAATTAAAAAAACAAAAACACAAATATGAACAATAATTTTGGCCAGGGTTTGTGGCTGCTGAGAAGACTGGACATACCCAATTTTGAATAACCTGGGTTGTCTATTTTTGCAAATGGTATGCCATAATGGGGATAACTTTCATTCCTGTGAGACCATACGGTCTGAAAGGCAACATCTGACAAATTTTAATGTGTAATATCTGAAATGGACAAGCTCTTTGTAACTTTTCAAAGCACCATAAAACCTGCACATAGAGGGAATTGTTGTACCCATGGGACACCACAGCATGCAAACGTGTGTTTTATTGCAGTAACATTGCTTTTACATTCACAGTTAAAATGCCATGCAGAAGTTGGATAACAAATAACATTTCTTAATTTCTCACACATTTGTTTAGATTTTATTCACATTAAATTGTGTTCCGTATATAAATATTTGATGTGAAATGAAAGCCCTATTTCTCCTGAACAAAATGATATATAAAAAGTGCGGGTGCGCTTAATATGAAATAGATCAATTACGGCTAAACAAACATATAGCTAAAATTTTAGGTTTTGTTTTGGTCAGAACTTGCCTATTACAATTGCCTCCGTCATTAAAGGGTATATGTAAAACTATCAATCCAAAGATATTGGAAGATCAAAAATGATCCCTACAGAAACAGATGGAGATATGAAAAGATGTATCTTCTATAAGCTATCTAAAACAGTACCTGGTCTTCTTGGATTGATGAATTGTTTTTATAACAGGCCTTGGAAAACACTGTATCATTCTTATTTAGAATATTTTATCGATTTCAAAACCAGTGATAGATGACGAGCTGCCAAGGAGCCAAAATGTTGAAACCAACATTTAATATTCACCAATTTTGATTATATCTGTATATTATCTTTTCTTTCTTTCTGTCTCTTGCATTACAAAACGTATGCTACTTAATTAGTTGATAATTTCATTATTTGGAAATCATTATTGCAGTTAATTATAGTCCTTTGTTTCAGTGTTTAATAAATACATTAAAGGTCTGGAAGAAGGTGGAAATGTCATGGTTATATATATTGATTGATTGACAGCAACTAATAAAATCCATTTCTTTTGTGGGTAACCAACAAAAATTCTTGATTTCAGGCTGAAGTGCTAAAAAATAAGTTAAAAAAAAAAATAAAAAATATATATATATATATATATATATATTCATACACATAATGTCCCTGTTCTGCCCAAGATTAGTGAGGGTTACAATACTGAACATCACCATTTAAACAGCAGCTAAAGTAGTTGCCAACATTCCATTTATCGGGGGCAGCACTTAGACATGTACGTACCTCCCTAACACTAACATTTAATCCTTACAGTATATTAACACCATGAATGTATGCGCAAACACTAACCCTTAACACCTGCTCTACCCCAACAATGAATTTGAACCCGGACACTGTCAGTTTTCCATAACCCTTACTATACTATAATTAACCCTAATTTCACCCAAGCACTTTAGACTATAAAATACATGCACCGTGTACAATATAACATGAGGATAATAATGCAATCCTGGGATAATAGTTTATTACAATGTATCCATAATCCCTCAATGGCATGATTGTTCTACAATACACTGCTCAAAAAAATTAAGGGAACACTTAAACAACACAATGTAACTCCAAGTCAATCACACTTCTGTGAAATCAAACTGTCCACTTAGGAAGCAACACTGAGTGACAATCAATTTCACATGCTGTTGTGCAAATGGGATAGACAAAACAGGTGGAAATTATAGGCAATTAGCAAGACACCCCCAATAAAGGAGTGGTTCTGCAGGTGGTGACCACAGATCACTTCTCAGTTCCTATGCTTCCTGGCTGATGTTTTGGTCACTTTTGAATGCTGGCGGTGCTTTCACTCTAGTGGTAGCATGAGACGGAGTCTACAACCCACACAAGTGGCTCAGGTAGTGCAGCTCATCCAAGATGTCACATCAATGCGAGCTGTGGCAAGAAGGTTTGCTGTGTCTGTCAGCGTAGTGTCCAGAGCATGGAGGCGCTACCAGGAGACAGGCCAATACATTAGGAGACGTGAAGGAGGCAACAACCCAGCAGCAGGACCACTACCTCCGCCTTTGTGCAAGGAGGAACAGGAGGAGCACTGCCAGAGCCCTGCAAAATGACCTCCAGCAGGCCACAAATGTGCATGTGTCTGCTCAAACAGTCAGAAACAGACTCCATGAGGGTGGTATGAGGGCCCGACATCCACAGGTGGGGGTTGTGCTTACAGCCCAGCACCGTGCAGGACGTTTGGCATTTGCCAGAGAACACCAACATTGGCAAATTCGCCACTGACACCCTGTGCTCTTCACAGATGAAAGCAGGTTCACACTGAGCACATGTGACAGACGTGACAGAGTCTGGAGACGCAGTGGAGAACGTTCTGCTGCCTGCAACATCCTCCGGCATGACCGGTTTGGCAGTGGGTCAGTAATGGTGTGGGGTGGCATTTCTTTGGGGGGGCCACACAGCCCTCCATGTGCTTGCCACGGGTAGCCTGACTGCCATTAGGTACCGAGATGAGATCCTCAGACCCCTTGTGAAACCATATGCTGGTGCGGTTGGCCCTGGGTTACTCCTAATGCAAGACAATGCTAGACCTCATGTGGCTGGAGTGTGTCAGCAGTTCCTGCAAGACGAAGGCATTGATGCTCTGGACTGGCCTGCCCATTCCCCAGACCTGAATCCAATTGAGCACATGTGGGACATCATGTCTCGCTCCATCCGCCAACGTCACATTGCACCACAGACTGTCCAGGAGTTGGCAGATGCTTTAGTCCAGGTCTGGGAGGAGATCCCTCAGGAGACCATCCACCACTTCATCAGGAGCATGCACAGGTGTTGTAGGGAGGTCATACAGGCATGTGGAGGCCACACACACTACTGAGCCTCATTTTGACTTGTTTTAAGGACATTATATCAAAGTTGGATCAGCCTGTAGTGTGTTTTTCCACTTTAATTTTGAGTGTGACTCCAAATCCAGACCTCCATAGTTTGAAAATTTTGATTTCCATTTTTTTATTTTTATGTGATTTTGTTGTCAGCAAATTCAACAATGTAAAGAACAAAGTATTTCAGAAGAATATTTAATTCATTCAGATCTAAGATGTGTTATTTTTGTGTTCCCTTTATTTTTTTGAGCAGTGTATATCTTCAAATCAGGTCTGTTATATATTAAAATCAAGATAATTTTATGGAGCATCCAGCAAATTAGTTTTTGCCTAGTGCAGCTGGTTTTGGGACATAAACTTTATTTTTTCAAAGATAATTTCTTTTGTAATTTTAAACCAGTTAGCAGAAAGAGAAGGGTTTCTTGCAACATCACTATAGAAAGCCCTCAACATCACACTCCACATCCGTTCTCACTTTTTATTTTACCAAAATATAAACCAAGTGCCTTTTCCACATTTCTGTATATCAAAATGATTTAATGTGTGTAGTCTATGCAATACTTGATGGGGAAAGAACTGTTTCTGCTGAATTTACAATTATAACAAATGTACATCTGAAGTTTGGGTGTGCTCTCCTATCTTTGCTAAACAATATCACTGGGCGTTCTGGAGACTGCACTGTGTGGGTTATCTTTTCTCATTCTGAGTACATGTTAACCGATAAGATATTTCTGTCCATGACAGTCTATTGTTACAGTCTATTTTGTGTCAATCATGCAAATTTGCAAAAAAAATAATTTAAGGCCAAAAAGTTTTTTGGGGAGGGGGGGCTTTATTGCCATTAGACAAATATAAAAGACTTAATCTCCTTGTTTTCTCAACTCTTTTTATTTGTCTTTCAGTTATCTTCACCAATACATCAATTCTCGGTGGTTGTAGCCAATTTACTTGGGGTTTATTCACTAAATTAAGAATTATGGATGCTAGATGGGAGAATTAAGCAAATTCAATCTAATATATCTGAAATGGAAAAATAGTCTGGAAAATAGTTCTATTGCCAACAATTCCCTGTGGTTTCTTTTAATAATGTAGTTAATGTTTTTTAAGGACTGAATTTGCAAGGTTGTGAATAGAACATATCTTTATTTGATGGACATTGATAACAACGATATTGAGTATTTCCCTTGTAATTGTCATTTCTTAGATATAGGTATGGTTGGTAACAGGGTATCTCACTTTATTAAGGTAACCCATAATACCCATAATATCCCAAATGGGATATAAGGGGATATATAAGATCCAACCTCAGAACCCTCAGAGCATGAATGGAGGGAACCACTGGGGCATCTAAGCAACATCTACGCGAGGATACAAAGTGACTGTCAAATAATGCCTCTTGGCACTAACTTGAAATCATGTGCCAAGTAGCCAATCATCATTAAGAAAGAAAGAATACCAAATAAAGACAAATGAACTGGGGGAGGCAACAGGGCACCCAAGTAACACTCCACTCATTATAATACCATCCCACAAACTGAAACTCATAGAGTATAATATTAGAGGGGATCTTGCTTAATAATTAGTTTATCATGACCAGCCAATGCCAAGCTTGAGGACGCGATTGAGTGGCATTCAAAGGCGTGCTGCATATGGAGGGGGTGATGGGGTGACATTAAACTGACTGGGTCCTTATTTTACATGGTCTCACAAAACCGGCATGTTTATTTATTAATTTAATTATTTATCATTTTTGCTAACTTCAGGCTCATATTGCCAATTGGACAGTTAGGGTGTTTTTTTTTTCTTGATTCTGATTGGGGGCTGTTTGATAGATTATGTTCTTATGTTGGCTGACAGTCTGTTTGTGTCCTATGGCTTAAATTAGAAAATGTTTTGCCATGCTGATCTAGTAAATTCCTGTGTTGTTATATACCATCCTTAAGCACAATGTGTAGTATACTACATATTTAATATACAGAGTAACAGGATGTGGTTTATTTATACTGTTTCAATAATATTGCATTAACGATAGCTAAAAGAAGACTGATAGAGCAAGCATATGATCTACAATAAACTAGAGCTACATGTTGAGTTCTGTTTTGTATGTTTGTAACATTAACAATGCAGGTCAAATGTGAGCGAACAGAATATCATACAAACAAAATATCCAAATGCAATGCTCTCTTATCTGGATTCCACTCCACCGTCAGTATCTGGTTTGTAGAAAAGAAGAAGAATTGGGGGCACACCCGGAACATAGGTTTCTCAGTAGTGGTTCAGCCATAAAGACCAAAATCTATACACAATTCAGATTAAGGAACAGCCCACAAACACAGAAAATACCGGTTAAAGTTTTACATTTTAAGTAGTTATTTTTAAGTAGCTCTGTAAAATGTAAAACTGTGTTCTTTTCTTGTAGCTGCTGTTCCTTCATCGGTATTTAGACACATATATTTGGCTCACAACCTAACACCACAAGCACTTAAATACTTATGAGATCATTGATGTATGGACAAATTTCTCTACTTTCTACTCCGCGTATCCATTGTCAAAATCAGAGTGTAACCATAACACCATCAAACGCCTTTATTTCTGTTTTGCAATATATTATGATGATGATATCTATTATTATTAATATATACCACCTACCCCACAGTGCTTTTCAATTTACTTTGAGAATGCATAGCAGTAAGTAATTGACAGGCAGAATAACGTAATAGAAAAAGGAGCAATGAATGTCAGCAGTGTAATAGAGAATTGAAATTTGTTTTGGCTTAAATATCTGACAAAGAAAAACCCCACAAAAACCCAGATATGTTTCCAACTTAAAAATCTAAGAAAAAAAAGTTATTTGCGCACTATCCTCAATATCTATACACATTAACTGTTATTAACAATAACTGGAGGTGTTTTAGAAATAGCAATTTAAGTGTAAGCTCACCTGCCAAGTCAAGGCAAAACATCTTAGGGGAGTCCTACACTAAAATTTCACCCTGCTTTCTCCAGCTATACTGTAAACTCTCTAATGAGACAGAGAGAGGTATTTTCTAAACCCCTACATACTTAATAACCCTTAATTTAAATGGCAATTGGTGTGATACTAAAACAGCAGTTATATAAATGTGCATAAGAATTTGGGATATTGAGCAGGTATTTTTTTTCTTTGGTTTTTAATTGTATCTATTGGGACTGATGTGTACTATAGTTATTGCTACCGCCCACTAGTAATGGGAGTTTGAGTGCAGGGCTTAATGTTGTATGCTTCCAGTTTTTCATATTTGGTGTAAATTAATTCCTCAAATAATTCCTAACAATTCCTGGTTTATTGAGTAACCCTAAGTAAAGGGATAATTTTCTGTATTCTTTAACAGCCTGGATGCCCTGTACAGTAGCCACAAGAAGGATATTTGACAATCTTTATTTTTGGCAGAAATTATATTTCTATTAAGATAGGTGTGCTATATAATTTTTAAAACTTTTTACCACCAAGTATTTTTGAATGAAAAAAAAAAAATTATAATTGGGACTATGGATATAAAAACTATTTAAAAACTAAAATAAAGTGCCATATTTATTTTATGCATTGTTAATGTATACATGAAAGTACCATCACTTAGTTGTCACTTTATTTTTTGAATTGGTTTTTATTTGCATACATTAATAAATATATTAACAATGCACCTACAATATATTAATCAAATGCATTTTAGTTTATGTTATATTCTTTTATCACTATTTAAGTAGTTGTTGGTCTCCCATGCTAAAATCCCATGCTGAAATTAGTGTAGGACCTGATATTGGGGTACTGTGATATAGTGGTGGGCTTAACACAATATGGCCATATGCGGAAATTGAATCCCCATATTTGTATGCTGAGATAGGTGATTTTAAGTAGCTTTGTAAAATATAAAACCATTTTTGTGTGTGAGCTGTTCCTTAATTTGTATTTAGTATGTGGTTTGTGTAGAATATTACATATTCTATATGTTCAAATATAGAATATTTTAACGTTTGTTACAGATTTAATTTGCTACTTTATATTTATAAATATATACTAGTGTATATTTTCATATTAAATGACAGCACATACACTAAAAATTATCACAAAAACAAAATAACTTTCGATTAGGACTCACCTACTGTAAAAACGTTGTCTTTATTAATAATTGATATTACACATTATGGCCATGCAGCGGTACTAAAACCTTAGTTATAAGTATACATTTGTTTAGTTTGGGATGGAGATAGGTAACATTGTATTGTTAGTTTTGTTTTACATTGGGACTAAATTCTGTAGAATCTAGGCTAGTATCGCTAGGCTAATACAGATATTTTTTATTGTGTTTATGTTTGAAATCCTTTTGCAGCCACTTACCCCCAGATGTTCCTTATTTAGAGTAACACTCCAAGCCCCTAACGCACTTCATTTTGCTGAAATGTTTAGCGGATAACATATTCAGTGTTTCTCTATGAGAAGAACAATGGAAGCACAGTGCGGCGGTTGCATCTGCATCCCAATGCATCTGCATCGAATAGGGGGCAAAGCAGAGTTTGGCGGAGGGACCCTATCACTTGCACATTCATTTTTTTGTAATGTGTAATAATCATTAACAATAGCAATGGAATACCAAAGTCTTGCTTAGCATTTGCCAAATGCAGTCCATAAACAATAGCAAACCTTGGCACTGTACTTGTTTGTGGACTACATTTCCTAAAAGATTAATTTTAGCTGAGCATCGTGGGAAATATAGTCCATTCACACAAATTCCATGAACATCTCAAGGGATATAGCTACTAAACAAAACCTACATTTCTCCTTTCCTATTTATGCCAATGTATAGCTCTTTCTCCCTCTGTCTTACTTACCACAGGGTGGGTCTATATACCTCTTTCATTTTTCATTCATGCCCATATATAACTGTTGCATGCTCATATACCTCCCTATACAGCCATGCTCATATACCTCCCTACACAGCTATGCTCATACACCTCCATACACAGACGTGCTTATATACCCTCTGCACAGCCATGACTATATACCTCCTCCCTCCTTAGCTATGTCTGTACAGCATACAACTCCCACCCATTCATGTCCATACGTCCCTTCTTCCCTCCCCTGTTTCCTCACTTATCAGCTATACGTTCTCCTTTTCCAGACTGTGAGCTATAACTGGGGATATCAAAACATTGCAAGAACACTCATTCTACTCCTGAAAAACCACTCAAACACACAGTGGCTGTCTGGTCAGTTCTATTTCTATATAGAGAGAAAAACATTATATGCCTGTGGCAACAAAACCCTGGCAACTTATATTTAAAGTTCTTAACCACCCAGATATGCATTCTATGAATTTTGGGAAAAAGGGCATCAAATATTTCTGGCATGCCAAATGGCATTTAGGGCCTACAGGTCCATGTTAAAATTGGCCCCAAACTAACTCCAACAATAAAAGCCCCATTGTGTATTCCACATAAAACAAGCACATGTCAGTTTTGAGTCAATTAGGTGACCGGACACATAACAGCTTACTATTAAAGTGTTCTATATAAACCTGCAGGGCTGGATTACAGCAGGTTTGAATTGCTGAACTGTTCCGACATCAGTGTATTGTGGGACACCTTTAAATGTGTGACTGGTGGTAGGCACCGCTGTCACTACCGGTAGATAACGACCACCCTTCGGGAATAGTCCTTTTTCCCTGTTGAGCATCTGGTGCCCTGCATTGCTGTTGCTGTATTCAAGAAACAGATCCTGTCATGGTCTGTACTATTGCCTAAAAAATGGGTGTATTCTGTCTCCATTCTCTTTTTCTCTCTTTTCCTGTCCACTGGCTAGGGCCTCCCCACACTATGCTCGGGAGCAGAGACAATGAGCATGATACAGCAAGTTTCTCATTTCTTGTGTTCCCTCCCTAAGTTGCCAAAGACAAGTCCTTATGTAACACTAGTTTAAAGGAATAAAATTTAAATTATTATATCATTTTGATATTGTGTTTTTCAGTCATTGTGCGTGTCTGAGAGTGCATGAGGGAATGTGATTGTCTGTCCGAGTGTGCCTGTTAGATTATCTTAATGTATCAGAGAATAATTTTTTTTTTTAATTGTCTGTGCTTGTGTAAGAGTGTTTGATTATATGAGTGTGTCTCTGATGTACGAGATGAAGTGTTTTGAGGTTTATAATGACACTAATGCCTAAGGCCAGGCCGCCAGGGGCATTGCAGGGAGAGTTGACCTAGCATGTATCACCAAGTGTGTCTGCTTTTGAGCCTCTTTCATTGTTAGCCCCAAATCCACTGCAATAGAGAGAGAGAAATAACAATTCTAATGCCATAATCAGTGGCTTTAATGCATCATATTTGGGCTCAGGGTTTTAATGCTGCGGATGCAGGTTTAATTCTGTAAGTTTGGGTGTGAAACTGTAAATACAAGTTGAAAACAGCATGGTGTGGAGTTAATAAAACAAGTGTTCAATTTATAAATATAGGTTTATATAATCTGACTTCATTGTTGGGAATTGTTGGGAATTCAAAGTGACTTTAAATGTAAGGCCGAAATAGATGAATCTGAAGAATTCTTTAAGTCAGCTTCTGGAATTCTCAGAGTCGGCTTCTAGTTCAGCTATTTTTGCTTAAGATTTGAAGTTCACTTTGAATTCATCATGAATTAGTAGCAATTCTCATTTTAGTAAATAACCCTGTTAGTGTTACAATGAGATTAACCAAACATGTTTGGGTTTGACACGGCTTGTAGTCTAAGCTGACCTTGCGGCCTGGTTTAAGACAACGTATAACGGTGTGTCCATATCATTTACCCTTGTACTGACTCTTGCTAGCCATTAAACTTCCTGCCTAAGGCTGGTGTGGAATAATCTGCCAAAACTGTGATTCCTTGTCTGTGTTTCAAGTTGTGCAAACTAGGGTTTAGGACTAATTTGTGGAGGAAGAAGTAAATGATAGAGGGACAGGATATGTACTCAGAAGGAAGACAAGATGTTTAATTGCTTGTACTAAATGTTACCTCTACAAGTATTAGACACAGTGCATTCACTCATTTTCTCTAATATATATCTTTTAAATTCTATACATCGCACGTCGCGCATTGCACACCGCACTTATTTTATTAACAATCAATGAGTCAGTCTTCGAGTGACTATATATGGGTGCGAGAACAATTGTATCAAAATAACCAGGCACGACTGACTATGACTGACTATCCATAAAGAAGATGGCAAAGAGGAGACAGGAAACAGAGGGTCAGTAGACTAGGAGATCTTGTTAACAGACACTGGGATGAGAGGCTAGCTTGGACTAAGGGGGAAAAGATATATGCAGTCTGTGACAAAAGCACCCTCGTCAATGGGACTTAGAGAGGACTGCTTGCCTGCCTCTTGCCCTATGACTATGGTCATAAGGTGTATTAACCTTTAAGAACACTATTTGGGCATATTGGAGACTTGGCACAATGCCCCTCTAAACGGTTGAAGTGGTCAAAGTGGAACTTCAAACTAACCGAACAGCCGGACCACACACAAGTGGAGTGAGCTGCCAATTTACCTCCCAGGCTGGGAGCTAAACCACAGCTAATTGACAAATGGTTGGGTGGTGGCCGTTCGTATAGCCGAACCAGTGTTTAGTCGAACGCATCCAGCAGTGTTTGGTCGTCGAGTTCATGGAACTCCAATCGGACACACGACGGCACGAACACCGCTGAACTTTACCTTCTCTGGAACTTAGACGGGAGTCGAACAGCGTTCGACAATACGAATGACACTTTAACTTTGGCTATTTGCACGAACGGTGCCCGCTCGTCTATTTGAACTGAACGTAGCATATAGAAATAAACTGGCTCCACAGCCAAATTCTGTGGAACTGTTTTGGGCAGGAAAGCCATGCTGCAGTCGGTCCAAAGGGACTTCCATAAACACTTGAACCCAATGGCGATTTGACTATGTTCTTGGGATCTGAGCGTTGTTCGGATATATTGAGTGCTCAGATTCAAGCTATCTGGAGATATGTGGGGGTTCAGTTCTGTGGAATATAAGTTATGTATTTGAATGTGTTTTTTTGCAGTTGTAACTTAGAGATATTTTCTGTACCTGGAGATAATTAAGTTTACTACGGTCACTTAAGCCAATTATCTCCAGGATAGAAGGGAGGGATTTTACTGTATATGTGGGAGTGTCAGACATTGTTGTGTTGTTCTGATTGTTTTGTGTTCCTTGTGTGCCTGTGTTCCATCAGGTCCAGGGAGTGTGCCTCTGGCCTGAGGAATTGTATAAATTGTGAGTACTGGCTTCCATTAAACAGACCTGCTTACTCCTTCATGAAGTCTTGGCTCATGTTTGGGGGACTGGAAAGCTACACTCTGGGGATTGCTATAATCACTATACTCCCCAGGGTATAATCACTAGCTCTTGTAGGAGCCTGTTCCTGCTACGCTCTCCAGAATAGGAGAGGTCTGCCCACTGGAAGCTGGATCCTGGTCTTGGGTCCAGGGTGGATGAAGGACGGCGAGACCCCGGCGCAGCTGCATCGCTGGAAGTGGGATCTGCAGTACTTATGTTTTTTTGGTGGAGTGCTTGGAGCCCTCGGAAAGCACCAGGAGCATTGATTGACGGAGGGTCCGTCACACAGTCATGCACACTTTTGACAGGGATGATTCATGGGGAAGAATTGGGGTGGAGGAAAACACACACACTAAAAGGAGCATAGCAGCAGCTATCAACAACAGACCAGATAGGTGAAGATAAAATCTAGGCAGTCAAATGTACCTATACTGAAAATTGTGACCCAGGCCAGGACCTATCTGGTCATGAGAAACCATTCTGACAATGGCAAAAAGGAAGGAATTGAGGCAAATAAAGGATATTTTCAGCAATGATAGAATATGCAATATGTCTGTCAGGATTACTAAGCGACCCAACACGACCTTTTCCTTGTTAGCTTTTCTACCAGGAGGATCAAAGGAGGCTTTAATAGAAGCGGCATAATTGTAAACCAGAGGGTTGTCATTTTCCCATAAGGGATTTGCCCAAATCAACACCTTATGAATCAATAAGGTGATGATAAACCCTATTTTGGCTGTGTCCATGGGACAGGCCCTAGGTTGTAATTCAAAATGTGTGCTTATCTGGTTCAAGAAACCACGATAAGCATCAGGCGCTCCACTGTAGGGTAATGGTGACGTAACATGTAAAGTGGAGCCATAAAGTGAAGCCACCTCTAGCCCAGTCGAGATTGACTGGAGTGGATTGCCCTTCCAATTGTAGAGTTGCTGAACGTGTCATCAAGGTCTGCAAGGCAAGGGCAATCTGGTCCATACTACTGTACAACCCATTTACTCAAATTGGGTATCATACGATGCCCCTTGGGGGCTTACACTTGCAGGATCAATGTGGCCCTGTTGTAATATCGGGATTACTATGTGACCCAACACGCAGTGTGTAAATGATCATCAAAATAAATATATACCGGTCCGTAGAGTGGCCAGGCTTTAAGTTTGAGAGACATAGAATAGTCAGGGACAAGCCAAGTTAGGGTAACTAGAAATCAGGGAAGCGAGGTACAAAAGCCGGATCAAAGGATTACAGAAAGGAGAATAGTCATGATAGCCGAGATTAAATAAACAAAACAGAAATACACAGACAATATTATAACACACTATTGGGAACCAAAATTAGAGCCACAACAGAGCTAGGAATCCTTTTTATAGTGTGCCTCTTTACATTTATAGCCATGCCCCCAAAATGTTCGAATTCAAACGTTTTGGTGGGTCACAACGTCATTAGTGTCATGACATTGGCGTGCATGCGCTTGCCTAGGCAACGTAAGATAATGTGACAATGTCCTAGGAGGCAATAAAGAAGAGGTAGACAGATTCCCAAGAGGTTGGTAAAGCAGAGGAGACTAGAGGAAGGACTACATAAGAGAACAATTATTAGGGGTCCGCAATTATGGCTAGAATACAATACAAAAGAGGCGATTGTGAGGCAAAATCTGTAAATGGCAAGTTCATAGTCCTCGTTCCAATAAAGGATATGGGATGACACATGATCCTGAGGGCATTTTGTACTTCACTTCTTGACCTATTCTTCATTTAGTCACACAAATGTGAAATATTTTTAGAGGCACACAACCTCAGTTCTTCATGTCAGCACCCATTGCAAGGGCATAGGGATATAAAATCAATCTGTCAAACAGCTACAAACACCTCACAACATAACTCCCGAAGAAACCCCTACTCAAAACAAGGAACACTAACCAAATTGTTGCCCTGCTTTATCCAACCCAATTAAAATTTTTCAGTAAAGCCCAGTGCACTGTCTCACCAACACCTCCAGTATTAGTAGCATTCAGCCTTAGGATAGTGAGATTAGGAGTGTATCCTTTATATTGGATTCAACATCCAGGAGGCAATTTTTCCCCCATCCTTTTCATGTTGCAACAACATGTGCAATGCAGCTCCTTCTACCACAGCTTGTTTAAACATTATACATTTCTTGGAGCCCCCCAAGAAACTAATAAGGGTGAGTGCAGCTAAATCAGTTTTGCAGGGGTCATCAGGGCCACTTTATTGTGAACACTAAGCGCAAATTACCAAAATAGTATCCCCAATATCTGGTGTTGGTAGCAAGCCTAATGTGTGATGTTGGTAGTAATGGCAGAAATGGATCCGCTCATTAGACTATGTCCTCCCCCATGTTATTTCACAGGGCCTTATCCCCATGGGGATGTTGGCAGTGATTTGAGGGAGCTGTGACCATATTTAGAAAAGGCAGGGAATAAAAATTCTCCCTTGCCTTAAAGAATCAGGGGCTAAAGAATCCCACATCCATTTTACAACTCAAGTAAATCACCTAGTGATGCCATAAGTTGATGGTAACACTATTGATTTGAGGGGGGAAAGAGAGAGTAGAAATATTACCTCAAACATGAGTTTGAGATTGAGTTTCAAGTTGCAGATGGCCATCCCTGTTTTAGACATGAAAGAGAAAAACATAAATAAGAGAGGAAGAGAGGCATATTTTAGTGTTAGTGGAGAGATTGGGACCCAAGGAATGTTATTAGAGAGTCAAAAAAGCCAAGAATGTTGATCATTGAGAATCACAAATTAAAGAAGTCAGAAGGAGACACTAAACAAAAGGAAAAAACAAAAAAAAAAGACCTGGAGAAATTTTGCTTGTTCTGAAGAAATTAGTGGTTCACAGTATCACTATCAACAGAAAGATCAAGAATAATTATTAAAGAATAGTGATTTTTGGATTTAGCAGACACTGATTCTTGTCGAATGTTGAATTGCGGAGTACAACTCCATTAGGAAGCAGATAGCTAAACAAGTGTGAGTACATTTTTTTTTACTACATTTTTGTTCAATATTTCTTAACCCCTTTCCCAACCTTAAAACAAGCCATGACATCTTCCACAATGTGGGATTTACTGACGTTGGGGCATCATGGCACTTTCTCTCGCCCCCAGAATACTTAAAGAGGTACTATAGGCATCCAAATTTAGCTTAATGAAGCAATTTTAGTGCTCTATAAATTGAACACAGGAGGCTTATCTAGGATCTAGAAGGCTATTAACAGATCAGGATGTAAACATTTATAATTTAAACAGAATGTGCAATAAATGAAGTTTAAACATTAGATCTCTTTATACAGGAAGTGTTTAGGAAGTCTGTGTAAGCGATATGCAGGGAGGTGTAGCTAGAGCTAAATAAACAGTGATCTAACTTCTAAATGGCAGATAATTGAGCAGTAGGACTGCAAGGGCACGATCTATACACCAAAACTGCCTAAATAAGCTAAAGTGTGTTGGTGCCTATAGTATCCCTTTCAGGCTGTCCCCCAGGGAAGTCCAATTCATGTGATCATAATGACAGCTTGTCACCGACGCATTTACAGATACAAAGCGACAGCTAATGATATTATTAATTGAGTTTAGTCACAGACTTTTCCTCTCTCTCTTTCCTCATTGTGATCTAAGGTGAGAGAGGCAGATTGGTCATTGATATTTAGAGTCTGTAAAAGTATTCTAAAGTATATACATCAGTTTTAATGTAAAGAAATGCTTGAAAATGTATTCTTTCAGTGCTGGTCACAGTTTTGTGATCACTCTAATCAGTAAAAAAAATTTAGTTAAAAATGTTCCCTTTTTCCCTGTTTTAAATATTTCCTCCTTGTTCTGATCACTGTACCGTGTCTGTGATCAGTCTAATCAAACTGACCTGTAAACTTTTCACACATATGCAATGTATAAGGTTGATCCAGCTAGGGGAAACAAAAACAGCACAACATGTGCGTAATAAAGTGATGGTGTGTATTAAGTGCCAATTGGTGACTCACACTTTGGAGTCAATAAAGAGCCTTCAGAAAATAGTTGGTATCAGTCTTCTCAATTCTTGAACTTTATTGATGTCAGTCTCATTCATGAAGAGAAAAGATGAAGTGCAACCAAATAAAATAACCATAAAGTCGACAATACAAATGAATTTACTTACACAGAAGTAAGCAGTAGCAGGGGAAACTTGTAATCACAGGTTCACGGGATAAGTCCTATGCGTTTCATCCCAGTCAGGGGCTTCCTCAAATCCGAACCAAATTCAAAGTGCATAAAAACCCTATAAAACCTGTACATGGGGTATTGTTGTATGCGCGAGACATAATTGAACATAAATATTGGTGTTTTAATGTTGTAAAACATATAAGGATGATGCTGTAAACAGTGAATGTGCAGCATTTCTGTGAAAAAAGCAAAAAAAAAAAATCGGAACACTAAAATTGGCATGGTGACAAGTGGCTACAAAAAGATTTCACATTCACCATTTTGAATATCCTGGGTTGTCTGCTTTTGCAAATGGCCATCATGAGATAATTTTATTTTCCAGGCTGCCATACTAAATCAAAAGCTACATAGGTCCAGAGATTTGGTCAAAGAATGTCCAAAAATCCTAGAAAACCTGTACAAATTGACATTGTTGTTCTCACAGGCCATCACAGAATACATTTGTGTGTTTTATTCAAGTGTTATGATAGTCATAGCAAATACAGCCATGCTGAACTTGGAAAACATTAAATTTCTTAATTTCTCACACTTATTTAGATTTTATTCAAATTATATTATGGTGAAATCCCTGTTTGTCCTAATTATATATAGCAAGTGTGGGTGCACTTAATGTAAAAAGAGGTAAATTATGGTTGAACAAACATACAGACAATCGGACAATTGCCTTCGTCCTTAAGAGGTTAAAGCTTCTGAAAATCATTTTGTTTTTAAGATATATGCTCTAAGTCTGGAAAATTAAGTCTGTCACAACAATGAAAATTTTAACATATGCAGTTAATATCTAATTATAACAGTTTTTTATTTACTTATTTATTTCTGCTTATGTGCATCTCATTGTGCTAACACATGAGATCAGCATAATTAGGTCCAGTGGAAGAATCAAACTGGACTAGACATGTATGACAAGGCAAATTACGATAGGCGTTCCATTCTGTTATTTTTTTCTATAAAATCTTGGGGATAAATCATGGCTTCTCAGAGCCTTGTACTTCTTGTATTTGAAGCCTAAGCTACTCATCACTCTAACTGCCACCATGGTTGACTGGACAGACGAAGAGAGGGCCACCATCAACACCGTATGGAAGAGAGTTGATCTTGAGCATGATGGTGGAGATGCCCTAGGAAGGTAAGAACTAGATGCAATTTACAGGGTTTATTCACTAAACTGTGTATTGTCAGGGAATGGTACATTTTATTCCAGTAGAGATATTCTTGGAAACTAGCTGAGTTGCACATTTATAATTTACATGGTGTTCTGCATTGTGATGAAACCAGACCCGAGAATAGGTCATTAACAACTAGAGCTTTAGGAATACCTGTTCCTAATAGTGTTCCTTCAATTTCGTCTTTAAATTGAAAATGATAATATAGTGTGCTGTTTAAACAACACATTTGACTAACTGTATAATTTAATTTGAATTATTTTGATAACATTTGTAAAAAATACCTTTAGCATGATTTCCAGTTAGATCTCTAGAAATTAAGACTTGAGATACATGCTCTAATTTAGCTTTTTACTGGTCTATCGAGACTTGGTGTGTTGTATTTTCCATGGCATAAATTTAAAGATTTGTGTTTTTTAATGTATTTTTTTTTACTAAAGATATTTCAGTATTTTAATCCTCTGTGTGGTGCTGTTTGGTTTATAAATATGCCAAATATATCCGAAATGTATTCATAAAATGTGTTCTTCTTTTAGGCTGCTCCTAGTCTACCCTTGGACCCAGAGGTCTTTCAGTTCTTTTGGAAACCTGTCCAGTGCAGCTGCAATTGCTCGAAATGCCAAGGTGCAGGCTCACGGCAAGAGGGTCCTGGGTGCTCTGGACAAAGCCGCTCATAACTTGGATAACATTAAGGCCACTTTCCACGATCTCAGCAGCACCCATGCCAATCAGCTGCATGTGGATCCAGAGAACTTCAGGGTATGTATTTTTTATTATTTTATCTATGACTTTGACTATATTTATTATTGTTTTCTTTATGGCTCTTGTCCGTCCCTCCTAAAAATAATTATTTATATTCACTCCTACGTTCACATTAAAATTGGATAACTTGATATTTTTCTAAACCTCCATAATTAAGATGCACTGTTTGCACAATGTCTCCATTTTATACTTCTGATATTTTGAACGTCAGCTTCCATGGTGCCTGGCCAACCTTAAACATTATGAGAGTTGAATTTTACTAGTAGCTAAGGAGCTCCTGCTTACCTTCTCATTGCATTTTGGTCCAACAAGCTTTTGATTTTAATTTTTTTTTTCAATCACCTAGTGATACAAGGTTAGTGTAAGGAATTTAAAACCAATGCATTGCCTAACTAAAATATTAATATTAACTGAAGATAACATTGTAATTTCTTGCCCTAAAAGGTTTAAAACATAAACATGTACTTTTCACACAAAAATAACACATCCTAGATCTGAATTAATTAAATATTCTTCTGAAATACTTTGTTCTTTACATGGCTGAATGTGCTGACAACAAAATCACACAAAAATTAAAAAATGGAAATCAAATTTTTCAACCCATGGAGGCAGGGCCGGACTGGGAAAAAAATTAGGCCCGGGCATTTTTCAATCAGAGCGGCCCCCTAAGAAGGGGGCGGGGCCAGAGAGTGTGTGTTTTGTCATCACTAATGACAACACACCCCCTCTCAAAGTGAGCATGTTGGTTCAATGCCCAGAGCCCTGCTGAAGAGCTCTGGCATTAGAAAAAGGCCCTGAATTTGTTCTGCGCAGCGCAAGCAAATGAAATAACATGCTTGTGCTGTGTTTGCTTTTAAATTGTCTCTGGTGTCTCCACAAGTGGGATACCAGAGGACAAATGGAAAGTGCATGGTGCATATGTTTGGAGCCTGCTTGTGGGATTGCGTGTGTGTAGAGTGTGGTGTGGTATTGTGTAAATAGGTCAATTTAATTTGTGTTTGTGGTGTAATATGTGTGGCTAGGGGCTGTAGAGAGTGTGTGTATAGGGGGCATAGTTTTATAGGGGATGCAGCGAGTGTGTGCATACGGGCTGAAGTGTGTGTGTATAGGTGACGTAGTGTGTGTAGGGGTTGCAGAGAGGGTGTGTTTAGAGAATGTTGTATGTGTTTGCTGACAAGGAATGTAGTGTGTGTGTGTAGGAGATCTACTGTGTAAAGGACCCAGTGTGTGTGTGTGTGTATAGAGGATAAAGAGTGCATATAGAGTAAGGGATCTAGTGTGTATCTGGAGCGTAATGTGTGTAGTGGTGCAGTGTGAGGGGTGCTGTAGTGTGTGTGTGTGTGTGTATGTATATATATATATATTTGGACTTATTGTGTGTGTGAGGGGCGCAGTGTGTGTATGTAAGAGGGGTGCTGTGTGTGAGGGTGTTTTTATCTGCTGTCACATTCTAGGTTTCTAATTTTCTCTGTCTGTTAACTCACTGAGGGTTATTTTATATATATATATATGTGTGTGCTGTATATGTGTGGGAGTGTGCTGTGTGTGTCTGGGGGGTGCTGTGTGTGTCTGGGGGGTGCTGTGTGTGTCTGGGTGCGCTGTGTGTGTCTGGGTACGCTGTGTGAGTCTGGGTGCGCTGTGTGTGTCTGGGTGCGCTGTGTG
>OW240915.1:288420753-288555117 GCA_933207985.1 Pelobates cultripes | reverse complement strand
CATAGAAAAAATAAATAAAAAAAAAGCATACCCTTATCCTAACCTAGCTATGCTTTTCCCTATCTTATGAACAGCAGCTACACTTTCCCTCCTCTTACTAAGCATGCAGCTTGAGAATGAATCTAAAATGGATGCTGTCCAGTAGGTGGGAGGGTCTGCTAGGGAGGCTGTGCTGCTAATTGGCTGGAATGTGTCTGCTGACTGTGAGGTACAGGGTCAAAGTTTACTCAATGATGACGAATAGGGGGCGGGTCGAACCGCGCATATGTTCGCCCGCCGTGGCGAACGCGAACATGCTATGTTCGCCAGGAACCGTTCGCCGGCTAACCGTTCGGTACATCACTAATTAGCAGATATGCTCTAGCTCGGCCTCTCCACTGATGACGGGTTACCGCCCTGTTCTTGCAACCACACCCAAGACTCTTGCCTGCAGGATTTCTACAGGGTTGCCCTTCCTTATGGAATGCCTTCCCACAGCACATTTGACTCTCCCAGTTTTTGAAGTTCTTAAAAAAAAATCCTTCAGCTCTCCCATTAACTCCTCATTCTATGCCATTTCCAATCTACTATTTTTCCTTCCTTCCAATCCACCACACCATCCCCCAGGTATCAGTTAATGCACTTTGTGCATTTCTCCTTAATCCTTTTAGATTGTAAATTTGTTTGGGCAAGACCCTCTTTCCCTACTGCCAAAAGATAGGTAGAGGGGTTTCCACCCGAAGGCCAAACTACACTCCTTGCCCATAATCTAAGAATCCCATGGTGACTAGAAATTTCATCCTGGCGCCTGGGATTTGTCTGCCGTGTATCTAAAGCGGCTGGGCATATAATGGAGCGGCCGGCCGCCCACCCTGGGGAGCTTGGAGGTGGTCGTCTTAGGTAGCATAGTAGCCGGTCGCCCTTCCTCTATCAATGTGTGTGTGTGTATGCCTCTGTCATTTAACCCCTTAAAACCGGAGGGCGTACTATTACGCCCTATTCTAAGCGGCTCTAAATGCCGCAGGGCGTAATAGTACACCCTCACAGTTTTTGTTACTTACCCGGTCACTGGTGATCCCACGCCGGCACTTGCGGTCGGGGGACTCAGGGAGTACCCGGCGATGGATCCTGCCTCCTCCTCAAAACACAGGAGTGATGGATTACTTTTCTACTAATATATTGACCGTTAAAATGTCATGTAGAACTAAAAAAAATAACAACAAAATTTCTTATTTTCTCCCATTTTTTTCATATTAAAATATGTTTCATAGCTAAATATTTGATATTAAATGAAAGCCCTGTTTCCCCTGAATCAAATGATATATAATAAGTGTGGGTGCATTTAATATGAAAGAGGTGAATTACGGTTGGACAAACATGTGGCGCAAATGCCAGGTTTTGTTTACGTTTTGTTTTGTTCACAACGTGTACATTTGGCTCAGTCCTTAAGGGCTTAAGTGTTAGATTACTTTATTTACACAGCCCTAGTCACACTAACCTGCATGTGACTTGCACAGCCTTCCTAAATACTTCCTGTGAAGAGAGATCAAAACGTTAAACTTCCTTTATTGCACAGTGTATTTAATTTAGAATTTCTTATCTCCTGCACAGTTAATGGCTTTCTAGACATTGCAGTATCCTCCTGTGTATGATTAAAGTTAAGTTAACAGAGCAGGAGATAATAACTTCCAAAGTAAGATCTGAAACCATTTTATTCATGAAAGCTGTGTCAGTCACAGCCAGGGGTGGTGTAGCTAGGGCTGCATAAACAGAAATAGAAGTGATTCCTAAATGTGAGAATAGAGCAGTGTGACAGCAGGGGAATGATCTATACTCCAAAACTGCTTCATTAAGCTGAAATTGTTTTGTTGACTATGGTATCCCTGTAAGTGCGCCAAGTCCAAAAGATTAGGGGCAAAGTTCACGGAGAGGGGCAGGTTTAAATTACAGAGCTGGAGCCTAGCAAAAAAAAGTCACTATCTGCCATGCTTATACATATGGGATTTTTCTTGTATGCCCTTTTAATCATCTATAGCTGGAATTGAAATGGTATAGAATGCCCCTGCAGGCTTTTTGCTGTGAGCACTGCCTTTTCAGAGAAAAGGCAGTGTTTACATTACAGCATAGGATCACCTCTAGTGGCCATTCCTCAGACAGCCTGGAGGTGCTTCCTGGGCCAGTGCACAGTGTGCAGCACTGATGTTCAGCGTAGAGATGCATTGATTCCTATGGCAAAGCATTGTGATAGGCTGAAGTCATCAATTCTGATTATGTCAGCCAAGGAGCACGACTTGGGGCGGAGCACTGAGACACATTTACCATACTTCCCAACTGTTCCTATTTAGGAGGGATGGTCGCTATTTTTGGTCCAAATTCCTCTGGCTATATTTTCTATCCTAATGTCCTTCTTTTCTTGTTAGTGTGTCGGAGTGTATAACAAAGCACCACAACAATAATACTCCAAGTCATATAACAAAGCACCACAACAATAATACTCCAAGTCATATAACAAAGCACCACAACAATAATACTCCAAGTTATATAACAAAGCACCACAACAATAATACTCCAAGTTATATAACAAAGCACCACAACAATAATACTCCAAGTTATATGTCTGTAAACTGCAAGAAATGTGTTTAGAAATCAGTGTAAACAGTGTATCAAAAAGTGTAAATCAGTGTAAACAAAATACATTGTTCAATATATAAGTGTATTCAGGGGATCAGATCATGTGGTAGTCGTGGCCGAGTGGTTAAGGCGATGGACTAGAAATCCATTGGGGTCTCCCCGCGCAGGTTCGAATCCTGCCGACTACGGATCAATTTTTTGGATTTAATTTATTTCCAAATTACCATAATTGAATTACTATATTTCAGAGCTGCACTCCCTTACTCATACACTCATTCCCCCCCCCGCTCCCAAGAAGGAAGGCAATCGTTACAATCATACTACGCATGCTCAGTTTGCCCTAAGGCATTATGGTCCAGTGCGGCTTCCATACAGTACTTTTGTCGCTTAGCAACCGCCTGAACTGTGAGAGCCAGGCGATTTGTGAGGGCCCCTATGATGGAGGATGACCTGGACCGGCTATTGGACGAAGTGGAGACCAAATACTGCGGGTCCGGGGCCGCGGGCAGCACTGAAGGAAGGAATCAGAGGGAGCCCAGCAGGTCTGACAGTGTTATTGGGATAATATGGCTGCTTCCTGCTAGTAAACACGTCTCGTGGGGGTTATTTAGCATGTACTACAATGTGTGACTGTTCATTAAGGGGTGATCAGCCCTGCGTGCCCTCTCAGACCCTGAAATATGGGGTCCCTGTGCGCTGGCAATCTGTGGACTCAATTTCCCATGATGCTCAGCCAAACAAATCAGTGACAGAGCATCACGGGAAATGTAGTTCACGGCAGCTGTGCTAGCAAAGGCTGTGCATCACTGTTTTAGCATGAGCTCTGGTTTCATAAGATATTTTAATATATAGATATAATATTATAAAAGAAGGTTATACTACAGGTATCTGAGCTCTAATACATTTTGGACAGTTTTTTTTTGTTTTGTTTTTTTTTTGTTTTTTTTAACAATTTCAAGTTTACTAATTTATAATGGGTATGCTAAGCAAATATTTATTCTCCAACTTTTCTCTGATTAAATAATCAATCACTATTTGGAAGTTTCAGATTTGTATTTATTTATTTATTAATTTATTTGCAGATGTAAAAAACCTGTTAAGAAGGCATGTGCTGAAGATGAGAATATTGATGATTTGATTGAAGATATACTCAATGTACACTGCAAGGAGGAGAATAAGGTAATTTTAATATTAAATGGATTAATAATTCAGTTTGCATCATAAATATAACCCCACTTCATGTTAAGTGGGATTTCCAATAATATCTCCATCCAATAAGATCTACTAATAATGAGATGATCAACTGTAGTATGGAAAAAATGAAATCTGCATGAAACATTATTTCCTCTGCAGTACTCCTATTTGATAAGCTTCAACATCATACAATGCTGTTTTTTTCCTTAATTAGAGGCACTCATCTACTCAACTCATGAATGTTTTTATACTACTCCTTGGGATGTACAGTGCATGCGCAGCAATCGTTCCAGTTGAAATCAATACTTCTGCCGATGGTACCCTCTCGGCTTGTAAAGATAATACTTGAAAAAAGAAAACCCAAAAAAACAGTTACATGCATTGAAAGTATATTTCAGTGCCGTGCTAAGGAGTTCTGCCTGTACAGCAGACGTTTACGGGATATGTAGCTTTTCCTGTGGAATAGTTATTCACCACATTGGATGAGGAGTACAGCTCCGTAAATTGATGGTAGCCACACTACTACTGTTATTAGTTTACAAATGTTTAAAAATGTTTAATGAATCAAGCTATAGCTAGCTGTGATCTGTGGCACTCTCTTCTGGGAGTAGAAAGTGTTCAGACCAAGTTAAAGGAACACTATCGTGTTAGTAATACAAAAGTGTATTCCTAATGCTATAATGCTGGACTACCAATTTAAATGCCCGTTCTCCACCATATTAGAGTAAAAAGGTATTTTATTTACCTTTTTGCTATTCAAGTGCTGGTCTTGACATGACTCGCCCCACTTTTCTCTGAAAAAGCAATGTTTATGTTGCTGAGCCTGCAGAAGCAGAACCACTACATTAAAGGAACACTATAGGGTCAGGAACACAAACTTGCATTCCTGACCCCATAGTGTTAAAACCACCATTTAGTTGGCTGCCCTTGCCCCCTTAAAAAGGGTTTAAACATACATAATTTCCAGGTGTCTGCAAACGCAGGTCTCGCCCCCGATCCACATCGTTGTCTGACATCAGAATTGATGATATAAACCAATCCAATGCTATCCCACAGGAAAAGCATTGGATTGGCTGAGATCATCAAGGAGGCGGAGTGGGGTCATACACCGCCCTGGCCAATCAGCATCTCCTCATATAGAGGCATTGAATCAGTGCATCTCTAGAAAGAAAGTTCAGCACTGCCCTAGGAAGCACTTTCAGTGGCCATCTTTTCTCTGAAAACACAGTGTTTAAAAGCCTGCAGGGACTGACTATACTCACCAGAACAACTACATTAAGGTTCTGGTGACTATAGTGTCTGTTTAATTGTTGCAAATGAAAATTGAAATGTCTAGCTCAGAACTCTAATTCTGGGCTAGCTGATTGACAGGTTCCACAGCTGGAGTTACACCTCAGCTAAAAATCTAAATATCTCTGATCTGGCATCAATATGAAACCATGCAAGGACGGACTCCATGTACTCTATCCATATTAGTGGTAATAGTGCTTAGAGTAGCTCTTTAGTTATTCTTACTGTCTGTTGTTTTTTCCTGTCCCATAAGCCAAGAAAGAAGGTGCTACCCATTAGTGATACTGCCATTGAAAGCCTCTGGTAACTAATTAACATGTCATAGGTATGTTAGCTAACCCTCCCTACACCCGTGCCTTCTAATGTGACTTTGCCTATTAACACTGTCTGCATAATTTAGAACTTCCCTACTTTCCAATGCTAACTACAACCCCCTTAGAATGTATGAGTGTTAGAAGGGGAGAACAGGTCAAATATTCGAATAATATAATAATAAACAAACGGTGAATAACACCATAAAAATAAATTTTTTTTTTGTTTTATTTATTCATTTATTTTTTTAAGCAAAAGACAAAACCTGCAAGCCAGCAGTCCTGCAACATTTCATGTCAGATGAGCAGTAAAAAGTAAGTTACTCTGTTAATTCACTTTCCTAAACGGTAATGCGGTCCATAATTTAAATATACCCATGTAAGAATGATCTTAAAATGTACCTGTGATGCAAAAAAGTGTATGTGTGGCTGTAGCTGAATAGAATATGTTGCATTTATTTATTTATTTATTTGTTGTTGCCTTTCCAACTACGTCAGTTGCGTAAAGGAAGAAATAAAGCAAATATGGGCACTCTTGTTTGCCAGGCTTAAAATGCTTATAATGTGGCCGCAGGGTAGTTATGGGATACTGCAGTTAGTATCTGGGGCAGGTATCAAGTCCTAAAATGAATAACGGGGATCTCCTCATATATATTGATCTCCTGATTAATCTCCTCACCATTCAACTCTTCTCATTCCTATCGGCAGTGTTCACAATACAAATTCGCACTTACTATTATTGCCATTTATATAGCGCCAACAGATTCCGTAGCGCTCACAATATTATAGGAGGGGGGATTTAACTATAAATAGGACAATTACAAGAAAACTTACAGGAACGATAGGTTGAAGAGGACCCTGCTCAAACAAGCTTTCAAGCTTACAGTCTAAAGGAGGTGGGGTGTAAAATACATTAGGACAGGAAATAGCAATCAAACAAGGTGGAGTGAAGCAGAGCTGAAGGAGAGTGTAGAGTGCTGCCCTTTAGGAGAGAGCAAGAGACAGGTATGTGAGGTAGAGGTTACTCTTAGTAAGGAGTAAAGCATTTAAGCACTGACAAAGCGCCCACAGACTCCAGGCACCATAACCACTTCAATCAGTTGAAATGGTTATTGTGCCCATGGTGTTCCTTTTAAGCAGTTCTTGTAATTCTCACATTATATAGATTAACAGTTCTACTTTAATTTTGACATGACAGGAGGCTTCGTATTTTGCGTAAGACTTTCTTTACTTAAGCTTCACAGCAGCACTTTTTTAACATAGTAACAGGATAACCAATCAGAAAAAAGATAAGGTATAAAAGTCCCTCCCCGTGATGTCACTTTCTCTTTCTTTGCTGCTTCACACCAGTACAGGTCAGAGTGCCACTGTCTCCTACTTTCTGTGGGTTTCTGTGGTTTATTCATTTATCTTCTTATCTGTTTCTCTCATATTTTATTGATATTATCTTTATATGTTATACCTAAGGAGTTTTAGCTACCTTATTTAATCTTGCTAAATTTTCCTCTCAACTTATTTTCTCCATATCTATTTACTGTCTCATTTCCTATTAGCTACTTTTTGAACTGTCATTTCTTGCCAATTCCGTTTATTTTCTACTTTATTTAGTCCGGATTGCAGTCGGCATACTCTGCCCCGTTTTTCCCGGGCTTTCTGGGCCGTGGAGAACGCCTCCAACGGCCCTGAGTGCGCACGGCCAATTCTCCCTCTAGTGCGCATGCGCAAGATCGCGGCGGCCATTTTCTTGGAGACGCGATCTGCACCCATTCTAGCCGCACGGCGGCATTTTGCCGCTCATCGCGGCATTATTAGACTTTATAAAAACTAATAAAACTCCTCATTTTATGCTCCTTTTCATACCTCATGTTGGTTTTAGTTCCCCCAGGAAAATCTTCCCTCATAGAGTAGACTCTACTTCTCTTCTCACCATAGGGATGTTTCACTCTGTAATATCAGTTCCATGAGGATTATGGCATATACTAACTCCCCCTGGTGGTGAATTGAAAATACTACATTGACCAAATCATATTATTGAATTCATATTACACTACTTCCATACCGTTATGTTGGGAGAAACCCCCAATATCATTCAGCCAAATATTTTATCACATTAATACTGTGAGTTTTTAAGGGTAAATCCCTAAATAAGATTTATGATTGCTGTTGAGTTATACAGCCCATGATTGGCCCGCTTTGCCTGTGCCACCATACCTCTACACGGGTTTGAATAATTACTCCCGGAGGATATTTAAACTGGGTGACCCCCAATTGCAACTTGCACTGTAGAATTTTAAAATATTGTGATATATAAAGATGGCCTTAAAATACATTCTAATGCTGGCCTATTCTGCCCCATAAGTACCAACACTGTTGCTATGGAGGCTTCAAACCAAGATCAAAACTTGCAAGCAATTATAAATGCGGCTGTTGCCGCTTCACTAGAAAAGGCCCTGGCTCGGGTACTGCCCATTGAGCCCAAATATCTTAAAATCTCTGAGCCCCCGCTTTCTGATGAAGATGCGGATGATTCCAATTCCACAAAAAGGAACCCTTCCAAATCCAATAAACGATATTGGAAAGGGGATGGGCCAGAACCACTCAAACGCAAGGGGAAAGAACCGGCGAAACATCCCAAACAGGCGGACGCTAAAGAGAAACACTCCGTCCAGCCTACTGTCGGAAGAGGAGGAGGACTCTTTCGACTTACACCTCTTGGCCATTCTAGATGAATGGCAAGCTGGCCACTCTTCAGAAGACGAAGAGGACTGGCCTGAGACTTCTTTCAGAGGGGCACATTTCCCTCAAGATACTATGGGAGACCCCACGACGGAGGATACAGTACCCGGATCGAATCCACCAGGGGACGCTGAATCCTTTCTGGATACGCTTGGTCAAACTCTATTTGACCTGCAAAAGATTAGATATCCTCGGTCATCAGAATGGTTACTCCCAAACCATCTCTCCCAGTAAATCCATTTCTGGATCAGGAGACCCCTAGACAGGGAGGTCCGCAAGCGCCTAAGAGCTAAAGGCCTACTCTGCCGGACAAGGTCGCTATGACCCCGGAGTTTGATACGCTGCTTTACACATATCTAGCCAGATCTGGCCGTGACCCAAAAAAGGGCACTGAACGCAGCCTATGCCTCACCCAGGACAAGATGTTCGATGTCCTGGGGCCCCTGGCGAAAATTCTACCACTGGCTGATGAAGCCCTCTCTAATGAGGGTCCTTTTAGACACATCTGTGATCAGAGAATTGGGCGCCAAGGGTCTGTTATTTGGAGAACCCTATATTAAAGAGTTACACAAACATGTAAACTTATACGCTACACTGAACAAGGCGCAGTCATCCATGAAAAGAGTATTTCAGCAACAACCCTCAAGGGTTTTTGGCAGGGCTGGCCGTACAAGGGGTCGTGCAGTCAGCCGTTTCTGGGCCACAAGCCAACGCCAGCGACCCCCAACTTCATCATTCTTCCCCAACTATCAATCAAGGGGCTTCTACACCCAAAGGGCGGATAGTGGAAGAGGAAGCAGAGCCCGTGGACGCAACAGATACCCAACAGGTGAGATTTCCTACCTTTCACCCTTCTACGGTTTATCATGTGGGCAGGTTGTTACATTGTCTAAACACAGTTCGGGGTTGTTCCATAGAGTTTTATTCTCTCCCTACTCAAACAGGTTCTCCTCATTACCCCATAATGTCAAAATATCAAAGTATCCTTCTCGATTCAGAACTACGTTCCCTACTAACAAAAGGAGCGATTCAACTCGCTCCACACGACGAAGTCTTTCTCAGTTCCATCTTCTTGGTCAAAAAGAAATCAGAGGAATTCCATAATCAACCTTCGTGATATACAGGCATTTCAAAATGGAAGGGATACATCTCCTCAGAGACATTCTCCGTCCAGGCGATTGGTTCACCCGACTCGACCTCAAGGATGCTTACTTCTCCGTACCAGTACATCCATCCAGTCGACGTTTTCTCTGCTTTTTTTGGCACCACCGGATTTTCCAATTCACCCACCTTCCATTCGGCCTGAGTTCCGCTCCGTAGTGCTTCACCAAACTGCTCAAGCCAGTCACCGCACATCTTCGAGCAAGGGGCATTCGCTGCTTAATCTAACTCGACGACCTCTTGCTACTCTGCGACGACGCATCCAGACTGCAATCACAGACGAACTACACATCCTCGTTGATCGAATCCTTGGCGTTTGTCGTCAACCAAGTGAAATCATCACTGTCCCTATCCCAAATCATACAATTTCTCGGCTTCGAGATCGACTCCTCCACCTGTGTTCTTCGCCTGCCTCAATCCAAGTTAACTGCGATCAGGAAGGAGCTACGCAAGACGCTTCGACAAGTGGATCTACCTCTCCGAGGTTTAGCTCAGATCATAGGCCTGCTTTCTGCTTCCATTTAGGCAATCTACCCAGGTGCCCTTCACTATCGGGCCATGCAACGCTTGAAAGCTCAATTTCTCCAGAACCATCCATCATACGACCAGAGGGTCCTTATCACTACCGAGGTGAGGGAGGAACTCTACTGATGACTCCGCCACATGTCTGCCTGGAACGGCAAAGCAATTTTCGGCCCCACTCCGGACTTTGTGGTGGAATCAGACGCGAGCCTCCAAGGCTGGGGCGCAACTTGTCATACAACCTCCACCGGGGGATCATGGACCGCCGCAGAACACTTTCTCCACATCAATTGTCTGGAGTTAATCGCAGGCTCATTTGCAATCCGCAGTCTGGCCAATCACCTCTCAGACTGCTGTATTCTCCTTCAAATGGACAATATCTCAGCCGTCCAATACATCAACAAATTGGGCAGAATACCTCCCGGGGGAGACTAACATTACCGCGGATTGGTTCTCCCGACATTGGAGAGACAGCAGCGACTGGCGCCTACACAGATCCATTTTCTTCCACGTCTCCAAACTCAGGGGCCCGTTTATTCTGGACCTGTTCGCCTCCCGGACGAATTTTCAATTCCCACGGTTCTTCAGCTGGCTACCAGACCCAGAATGCTCGGCAGTAGATGCCTTCCTTCAGAAGTGGCCGACGACGGGAGCCTACGCCTTCCCTCCATTTGTGATGATTCCAAGAGTCCACCAGATTCGCAGACAACAGGTCACGCTTGTACTACTCACCCCTCTCTGGCAGGGCCAAGCATGGTTCCCAGATCTCCTGGGCCTCTCCTGCCAACACCCCCTCCTTCTACCTCCATGGACCCTCAAGGAAACCTTCATCCGATGATAATACAAGGCCACCTCCACTTAGTGGCTTGGACTCTTTCAGGGGAACCTGGAATTTCGGACAGTTATCGCAGAGATCTAAGGAACTCCTCTGGGTTTCTTGGGCCCCTGGAACCAGAGGATGCTACCTTTCCTCCTGGGGTGCTTTGTGCAATTGGTGGGTGGAATGGAATACCGATCCCCTTACAGCCCCTTGACAGTTCATATTGAATTTCCTCTTTCATCTATTCGACCTAGGCCGATCCTATCGATACATCAACGTTGCACAGTTGGCCATCTCGGCAGCCCGTGTTCCTCTACACGGAGCTCCAGTTGGCCAGGACCCGCTGGTTTGTAGACTATTATGGGCCATTAAACTGGCCCGCCCCCCAACACTGCAATACCCCCATCTATGGGACATTAATGTCATGATTCGTTTCCTAGAAGCTTGGCCGAGCAACGAACATCTCTCCCTTCGTCAACTCTCAGCAAAATTCACACTGTTACTTTTCTTAGTGTCTTTCCGAAGAGTGTCGGATGTTCGAGCATTTGACCATGACGCTATCAACTTTTCCCCAGAAGGTGTCACCTTTTCCGTGTCCAGACGGACTAAATCGAACTCCTCTTCTGTATTTTACCCTTATTATCACTAACCATCCAAAATTGTGTGTGGTATCACTTCTCTCTCGTTATTTATTACTCACCTGTTTTTTCACTATTTAGTATTACATCTTATATAATGCCACATGTTGAGATTCACTAGGTAAAAGCAAGTCCTTTATGTCTCTTATATATTCTTTAGATTTATTGATACCAGCCTGCAGTCACAGATATTGACCTATGAAGTATTTATATTAAAGTCTAAACCTGTGGACTGCAGTATTTACCATTAGAGACATTAGGAAGGGAGTTTTTTTGCCATTAGGCAGTTATTTTCTACTTTCACCTGACCCATTTTTCTATTATTGTATTCCTTCATTGTATATATCTCTATTCTTCACTTTCTATATAATTATTATTATTCATTATTCCAGTGGATACTCATGTACTAGTTATTTTGAGTATCTTATAGTTTTTTTCAATCAGGGGTTATGCCCCAAGACACAACTGGAGTGTCTTATAAGGTGTTAAGTGGTTTAGTCTACTGGTTAGGCAGCCATTGCCTGTAGACGGCTTTTTGCCTTCTTGTTTGCTCCATGACATACTTTGTACAGTTTAAATTTTTTAAAGCTTCTAATAACAGGAATTTTTCTATTTTTAATTTTAAAGATTATTCTCAGGTGTACATTTCACTACCCTCATTACCCACTTCTGCTTCCGGACAGTCATTACTAAGCACCCTTCCCAGTTTGAATACTTACAATGGGAAGGGTGCTTTCCTGGCACCATAACCAATACAGAGAGTTCTAGTAGTTGAGGTGCTTGGAATGTTTCTTTAATCTTCTGAATAGCTAGGGATCCCAATGTCTGTGACATACAATCTGTTTTAATGCAATGCTTATGTGTTCCTATACTTTTTTAAATTATTTTTTATTTATTTTATTTTTTTTAGCCCTCCATACTTTTGCCTTATAGATGTATTCCCTAGGACGCATTGTATTCAGTGCTGCTGAATGGAATGCATTGTTGAATGAGATATTTCAAAATATTGTTGCTAATGCCTAAAATGTCATTGTTCCATTGAGAACTGCCTTTATATACAGCATTGAGAATGTGCCTGTTTGCTACTACTACTGATAACATCAGATAGCATCTAACTGTAAAGTGATCCTATAGTGCCAGGAAAACAAAGCCGTTTTCCTGGCACTATAGGGTTGAAGTGGTTAAAATCCCTTCAGCTACTTGCCTAAATCCTCCGCCCACGATCCTCCCCCGCCAATGTCAACCAGTGGAGGAGACCTAATGCGCATGCGCCGCAATGGCCGCGCGCACATTAGACCTCCCCATAGGAAAGCATTATTCAATGCAGACAGCCACTATGGGCAGAGTTAGCGCTGCAATGTAAACAAAAGGGTCACAGCACCAAGACTATTTCAGTTAGCTGAAGTGGTCTGGGTGTCTACAGTTTCCCTTAAATGTGAGTGAAATATTGAAGCAAAGACAATGTTTTATGCTTTAGATTAATGATATTGTGAACCCGTGACATGCCCACCATAAAACTCATGGATAGACTCTTGGATAGATGCATATCATAAAATAACAGAGAATTACAGTTTAAAAAGGCACATTGGGTATGCATATGTTAATGTGTCATTATTCTTTTTAGATGTTGTCCAGTCTACATTGGTGGAAGCAACATTACCTTTGGCATTGGTACAAATATATCAGAAAGGTAAGCATATACCCTTCACTCCATTTAATGAGTATGTCCACTGCTACCAGTACTTGTTACTTATACGATTTACTACTGGTCTGTGACGGTGTTTTCTATATATGGGAATTATGTGTAAATATATATGGCACGAACACCTACGTTGCACTTTGTATTGATTGCTATGTTTAAGTCAAGGGAGGAGTAGTAAGTGCAGTAGTGCAGGCATAGTAATAGGGATTGCCATGTGTAGGGATGCATTCAATATTGGATTTGTGTCCTTTTTTTCCCCTCTCAATTACAGTCTGTATATTTCAGTTTTAGACGTTTGATTGAAGGGACACTGTAGGGACTTTAGCCATTTCATCTCATTGAATTGGTTATAAAGGCTGCAATTCCCTGGCACTGTTTCTCTTTTCAGTGATAAACTATTTTCACAAAAGGCAAAAGAAATGGTGTGGTGTGCTACAATTACATGTGTGAGGATCACCAATGAGATAATATACATACACTGGGTATCGGTCTCCCAAAATATACTGGTAGTAGTCCAGTTAGGAAATGATATTCTAGCTTTTAATCACTTAGAAACATAAAACAAAATATAGTGTAAAACTGTTAGATACAATGATAAAAGATAAGGTGGTTAATGCACTCACAAGTGGTCTGCCACTAACAGTGGCCAGAAAGACACATCAGTAGGTAAAAAGACCTGCCACAAAGGTACTACAAGATGTTCTGAGTCAGCTCCTGAATGCACCAAGGTTCTGGATCCCAAGGGGTAATAAAGGAGTGAGTTCTGGATAAGGATGTCCTAAATAGAGTGAAGAGAGAGTTATAGAGGCTCCGTATGCGTCCGACCAGTTTTGTCCTCAGGACTTTTTCAAGGAAGAGCTTAGATGTAGTCCACACCATTCAGACTTCTAAACCCCACCAATTTTTGTGCAACTGGTTTTCCCAAGTGGGTTGTACCAGATCAGGTGTGTGTGTAAACAAATTTCCACCAAAAACAATGTTGTCGAGATCATATATGGAGACCAACATGATATCCATTAGGTTATGTCTTCTGGATATATAATCCAGTGAGAAACCATTGTACTACTTTCCCAGACTGGCCATCATATGGGGGAAGAACACCATAATAAAATGCGCATAAAAATTAACAATTAACATTTTAATCAACATAAATATTGTCCGCCGGTATCTTCAATAAATAGAAGTCTTTGGCCGCCCACAGGCTGGCCTTTACTGGTGGTGTGGCTAAAGCAGAGATTACACTTCTTTCTAGCCATACCAGGTCATACCAGCGAGAGCACTGTGATAGACTGAAAGCTGTCAGCTGACACTAGACAGTCACAGCCATCCATTACTCAGATTAATGCTTCCTCATTAGTCCAAGCAGTACAGAGGGGATGTGTTGCTGAAGACTTTCTTTTAAGATTAAAACACTAAAAATGGTTTAACTCTGAATGGAAGGATAGCATCATGGGACTCCAGACATTATAACCACTTCGTTAAGATCAGTTACAGTGCCTACAGTGTCCTTTTAAGCATGATGAAATGATAGTGAACCGAGCATTCCTAAAAGTTATTAAAACTGACTTTATTAAACATGTATTAAAACACACAAAGTGAATATAAAATCACAAAAATAGTAAACATGTAGATACAGAAGGTATAATTGTGTGTGTATATATATATATATATCCATAACTAACACATTTTCTTTCAAGGTACCTAAAAACCTGACTGTTCAGTAAACAAGGATCGTGGAAAGACTCTTTGGGCAAAACGTATTTGAGGGTTTAAAACCTTAAGGGTCCCACTTGCTTCTGTGTAAGCCTTTTTAGTCATGTGTGAATGGATTCCTTGTAATAAACAGTGTTATACTATGCTGTTTTCATTAGTCCCTGGCCTTATCTTATAGTTAGGATAGCCTTATGCCTATCCCACGCATGCTTAAACTCCTTTACTGTGTTAACCTCTACCACTTCAGCTGGAAGGCTATTCCATGCATCCACTACCCTCTCAGTAAACTAATACTTCCTGATATTATTTTTAAACCTTTGTCCCTCTAATTTAAGACCTCTTGTTGTGGTAGTTTTTCTTCTTTTAAATATAGTCTCCTCCTTTACTGTGTTGATTTCCTTTATGTATTTAAATGTTTCTATCATATTCCTACATCAGTGACTTACATGCAGGATAAATCTGCATACTATTTTATTATTTTTTGTGTGTTGTATATGCTGATAATAAACAAAGAGGGCATTTCCTGCTGATATGTGACCTTTAAAGACCAGATTTTAATGATGGCATGGGTAGTCACTCACGTTTAGGGATTAAACGTAGTTTGTAAAATGGGACTATTACACTTACACGTTTAATAAATGCTGAAATATCCCCTTTAACATTTTCTTTAGTCATTGGAATCGCAAGGCCTTTCATGTTATGATCAGTTCGAAGTCTAAATTTGAATTTTTCGTCTTTATCTTAATATAACATCTTCCATTTTCTTCACTAGCATTTTTTTCTTTCAATGTTGGTTTTTATGGTTTAATAAGAAATGTGTTTTATCATGTTCTCTCAGTGCAACTTCCACACTAGCCAGCAGATGGCAACATTGAAATGTTTGCTTTGCCTGTCTAACTTGAGTGCTTAAGCCGTTTGATGTCAAACCACATATTCAAGAAAAAATATTTAGATTGAGGATGCCTGCTGTTGACCGGATTATGTGCGTTTTTTTTTTTGCTTTTGCCATTTCCTTTAGTATATCATTCCGTACACATGGTATTTCTACGGAAGGAATACCACGTGTCCAGAGATTCCTGCATGCTTATAGTAAATGTCTAGCACAGGCGCATATATTCACTTCATTCCTTAGATTCTTAGTGCATGCTAAGCAAGTCAAAGAGAAAATTTAGTATACACTTTTTATGTCTTGCATAATTTTCAAAAACCTAGCGCTATTCATATTCCACAGAGACCGGCCCCTAAATTATTAATAAGGATCCAGGCCCTATTTCCCTCATACAATCTCTTTTCCTGCTTGAGATTAGATAATGCTAAATAAAAACCGTGCAGGGTCTGCCAATAGCAGAATTGTATAGCAGCAGCACTACCTACCACTTAATATGTACCCATGGTAGAGATAGAATAAATATGGAGTCTCCAGAACACTTAGTAACAATTTAAACAAGGTAGTATGACACTTTATTTTCATGCATGTTGTGTATTTATTTATTTAGCAAATTATTAAAGTACCTCTCTAGCCTAGAGCTGGTTCCTGTTTTATTATATCAAATGATGACAATGTGTTAGGAAGGAAACAGCTATGCACGAAGACAACACACATCTAAACGATTGGTCTTGTTAGAGTAGCCTCATTTGTTTCAAAAGAACAGTTGTTAGGTTAGGATAGGGTTAGAACCTACCAATTATGAGGTACCTTGGCACTGTGAAAGGCCTATGCAAAATATAATAAGATCGCAAAATAATTTTGGAATGTATATCATGTATAGTGTACAAATGTCTTGGGTCTGCGAAGACCAGGACGTGTTTTTCAGCCAGTCCTGGCTATTCCATTATTTTCAATGGGATTCTAGTGCATGTCCCATATATTCCTATGTAGCAAGTGTTTAGGATAGTTTGTTAAACTACAAAAAAATTTTTTTAATTTTATTTATAAAAAACAAATTGAATAAAATTGTTATTTAATGAATGAAAGTACTCTCTGCTGTATGTTTGTTCAGCTTGTGTGTGTACCGGACTTGGTAATTGTACATCTGTACAAACACCTTATACAATCCAGTTTGCCTAGTGGAAGCTATTCTCTTGTGACATTACAGATTAGGAGGTAGGTATGTAGCTGCAGCTATATTAAATACAATGATGGGAAACCCATTCCACTATAAGCTTATGGTGCTTGCAGAGTCCTTGCTGAGTACTGCTCCTTACCCCTTCCTTTGAGGTGGTGTTCATACCATCATACTGTATGTTGATGGTTCTATTTGCCAACTGGGAATATATCGGCTTGCTATTAAAAATCAAAAGGGCTCTTTGTGTATGGAACTTCAAAACTAAACATTATGTTCAAATCTTCCTTATTGATGTAATGGGATTCATTAACCAGCGTAGATGAGTTTAATGTCTACAATCTTACTGGTTAAATTATCTCTTTTAGATATATTTTATGGTGAGTAAGAAAGTAACAGAAGCCACTCCACTATGTTTATAGTAAGATCAGTAAAGCATTTTTGAGCACAGCTACGCATCTGAGAAAACCAGCACACAGCTCTCCCCACACACACGATTCCACTGTATGTCTGTTTTATACATAGACTCCTTCAGGACAGGATTTGGGTTGAGGAAAAAAGCATTAAATGTAAATATTTTACTTAAATACTTTATTTTAATTGTAATATTGCCTCAGCTAGAGACGCAGTGTCAGTTTTAAATTGAATTTTGATCACAATATATAAAACCAGTTCTGATTAAACATCGCTGAGCACCTCTCCATATGATTTTTGTAACCTCGTGTACCAGCTCACCAGCTGTGCTTTGAACACAGCTCCCACGTTTCTCAGGCAGGGACTTACCCTTGAGATATTCAAGAAGTAAGAAATATTATATGCATCACCCACTTTTTGTTTTCCATTGGTTTGGAAATATCACCTAACACAGACTTTGGAAGAAATTTATCTCTTAAGACACTTGAGATAACATGGTTTGTAATCTCCATGCATAACTGCCTGTTGAAGTGGAAAAAGTGATAATGAACAATAGTGTGTGCAGGACCTTGCTGCTACAGTGTGATTGGATGTCTCCACTTCAGTAATACTGATAATGTACTTTTACACATCATCACACATCGCTCTCTTCCAAAGATAATATTAAAGAATATTAATAATACTCAATATTTTGTTTCCAACAAAGATACTTTAAAATACTTCTTTTATATGTTGGAAAAAAAGCAGCATTTGTGCTGGTTCTTTATCGTATTCTTTAATTCTCAAGACTTTAACCCCTTAAGGACACATGACATGTCAGGATTCCCTTTTATTCCAGAAGTTTGACATTCATTACAGAGTGTTCTAAATAATTTTGTATCTAATATCATTTCCCTGCACTGTACTGTTATATCAGTTCGGATTTGGGACCCTAGCAACTATCACAAGAAGAATATTGGTATTGGTAAAAGTTGAACATAATGGCTGCTGTGTCTATTTTTTAAATCTAATATTCGCCATATACGTCAGAGGTTAATCTATCTTGTGCACTTATCTTTTTAAATGGAAACAAACAAAAATGCTAATTTTCTTCCAGTCATTATAATGCCTCTGTCAGTATTGAATAGATTACCAATTACCTAAATAGGTTCACTTGAGCTACTAATCTATTATCTGTGTAACTTTCTAGAGCTTGTAATCATCTACGCTGCACCGCCTGTGATTTTAATGTGGTGATATTTGATGACTACGCATGGGATCAGTCGTGTGACTACCTCTTCTTCAGGTATATTTGAAGTGTATTTTGATCTAGTGGCTAATTTTAAGCTCATTCGGAAAATGGTTATTAATACAGTATGGTCACCTGTACTCATTAACAGGGAAAAAAAATAATTTCATTAGATAACTTGAAATGGAAACAAAATAAGTAGTGGTTCAGAATCACAGAGGGAGGGGCAGGGTGGCTTGAACCAGCGTGCCACCGGTTGCTGGGCCCTTCCAAGCAGTCTGCCTCACAATTTAACTAAGGCAGCGTAAGCACCTGTTTAGTGCATTGTAGGTACATACTCTGCCAAAATCTGCCAGTCAGGGATGACACGGTGACAAGGGAGCTGTTATCACACTTTGCTCTTCCTGCACAGCTCCCTCGCCCGGTCTGTAGTGGTCCCGGGAGCATTATGATGACATTGTCATGACCTCTGCATCATTACAAGGAGCAATGGGAGCAGTACAGGAAGAGCACAATGATCCCAGAGGGAGGATCCACTCTCAGGTGGAGAACAGAGTGGACTATTTGAGGAAAGAAAATTGTGTGTATGAGAATGTGTGTAAAAAATGTTTTAAATTTTTTTTAATATTCTCATTAATTTATTTATTTTAGAGTGAGTAGGGGACACTTTCATATTTCAGGCACGTTACAGGGTTACTCTAAGGATCAGGACCACTTCAGTCGTGGTGCTCGGAGTTTGTAATGTACATTATTTCAGTAATAAATGCTGCTCATACAGAGATAAAGCACATTGATGTCAGAGGTGTAAGTCTGGCAGCCTCACTAGCCTGTTACAGATTGGCTAATGTTGAATCTGTGCATATTTGATGTCTGCATAGCATGTTGGCAATAGACTACCAATGATGACTCTGGCCCTTACTTATGGGTGGCGCTTGATTATGGCAGTGTTTGTACATGGGCGGAGCTCCTTTTATGTCTTATTGCCCAGGTTCCTTGTTAGTCGTCAGTCTGCCCCGGAGTGGAACACTCAGTCTGGACATTAATTAAATGGCCATGCTGTTTCCTTGGTGACTGCTCCACTCTTACAATGTTACAGTTTTATCTTACTGGCCCCCAGTGTGTTTAACGTAGTGCTGTTGCTTTTAATCTGTTGTTTAGTTGGTATAATGTAAATAAAATAAAGGAAACTGTTGTAACATTACATTTTCAGAAGAGAGCAAATTCAACATTGCCATTACTACACAAAAACTGCATAGACCTATAGAAATAAATTTAAAATGGACATGTATTGCTGGCATGTAGTAAATCCAGAGAATAACATGCAGAGTAAGTAACTAGTTTTCTACACATAACTCTATCCACGTATAATTCAAACTGCCTAGAAAATAGTGCAAATATGATGTGAACAATGCTCCCCAAGCTTTAGTCTGCTACATGTCCTATGGGATCATGGACCATTTGTGTATAAATACACTTATAACATAAGGAGAGCCGGATGACTGCACACACAATGCGAGCGACATAAGAGCGAAAAAACAAAAAAATTATAGTATTAAAGCAAGACATTTGGTCATTTGACTGTAAATGGATATACAACAAAATGCTTTCACAAGATAATTGGGATGTTAAATGTTTACCTTCATTGTCCAAAGAAATACCCCTGGATATGAATAAGACAAGAAATAACAAACGCACCCTATAGGTGATTTCAATTCAGTGCTTGTGCACAAAACACATTAGATATGGATGTTTGCTTAAAGCGGCACCGTCACCCCCCACCCTCTTTAAAAAATGAGTATTTCATGAAGGTAGAATCTTTATGAAATACTCATTGACTGTGCTGGAATTTCAGTGAAATTCAAGTCAAAAGATATAGAGAAAAGTAGGGACTACTTTGTCTTTGTATTTCTGCTCCACTTGACTTTTCTTGACACAAGGCAATCACAAGTGGCAATCCCTGCAGCCGTCATCAGTGACGGCTGCAGGAAATTGACTGTGTCTATAGCGGATCTCACGGGATCTTCAATGCATCTGCGAGAATATACCAGTTACATCAGCGCTGAGGAGAACCACCACTGGCCCACGATGGTGGCGCCAGAAAGGTACAGGTTCAGGGAATTAAACTCGCCTTTTCCTTCCCCCTTCAGCCACTGGACCACCAGCACCGATGTGACTGTCGGTGGACTTTGCAAATTCAGCAAAGCCCCCAAACTGTGAAAGTGCTGCTTTAAATTAAAGTTGCATTTCAACATCACTGGTTACTGTGGTGTGATAATGTGCATGGTGCTAGGATAATACATGCATATGCCAACAGTTAATACCTAAAATAACTTTAGAAATAAAGATTGTCAGATTTCTCGTATCTTTCTTCAGGTGTATTTGTTTTAAAAGGAATGTGTACAGTTGCTTTCAAATTTGTTACAGGAACAGTATGCCTGAGCTCGACAAATTACAGACTAAGATGATAAGAAAGAAGGTAGCAAGAGCGTATGCCTGTCAGTGCACCTGGAGGTCAGTTAAAGAACTGATGGACATCAGACAAGATCAACAGCTCCGCTGGGTGTGTGGAAGACATTCCTAACTGTATCCTGTGGAATTATTCAAATATGGGAGACACTCTGTATGGATCATCGGCATGCTGTCACTTGAAGCTTTGTTTCCATTTTGAAGACTATACTCTGGTCTTATATTAACTCATTGTATGGTTAGGTATATAAGTGCCCTATTATTTTATAAACTGTTTATCGTTTTGATGGTATAGGGAAATCTAAAAGAACACCCCAATAGTAGCTCTTGATTCAGGATCATTCCATGCTTTGGCACTCATTTTGCAAACAAAAACCTAGAATATCAGGGGCCATGACTTGTAAAGCTACATGCCATATAGACCACATTTTGCTGCCCCACTCTCAGCATGTGCAGAGTGCTCTCTCATCATTCCATGTATTCTCTAAATGTTATATTATCAGCCTCTGTATCCACAAAGAATTCTCTTGTTTAGCTTATGGAATTAATGTAGTCCATTGCACCATGGGATATCTGGAGCCATTGACCGGTGCTAAAGTGTGCCATGTCTGCTATGTGACCCAGGACCTATGAAGATATTAAGGAACACCTCTTTATCTAATATCCTCTATCCTGGTGCCTAATGCTTTTATGATGTGACAAGGAAGACCTTTGGAATGTAGTTATATGTCATTCAAATATGAGTGCAATTTTGATGAAAAGTATTATTGAGGTCAGTGCTGGCCAAGATGCAGACCTAAGTTCTCACACTGGAAGAGCCCCTAATCACCTTAGTGATGATAAGCAAGTAAAATGAGAATTTTTTTTATTCTAACATAACTGGTATAAAGTCCCACTCTTTAATTGTGAGTATGGTTGGCTGTAATCCTTACTCTCACTGTAATATTCGATCATGCAGCATTTTAATAACTTTTTGCCCATTCTGAGTTATTCACTAAACCAAGAATTGCACGATTTCACCAGGGTATTGCAAATTATAGGTCAAAGTAGCTGAATTAGAAATACATTTCCCAGTTTGCTGTTTCCCGACTAAACTTTGCAGTTTTTTTTCTGAATTTCCAACAATTCTCTGTTTAGTGGAAACATACTATATGGAGGGCGTGTATTAAACCATATATGAGATCCCTGTTAGAAGTGCTTCCATATGTACTAGAGCGGTTACTCTCTTAATTGAGGTTACTGAATTTTACAATAGTGATGCCTTTTTTCAAAAGTTTTATGTAACATTGCTCTCCCTTTCTTTCTTCTAATTAGCCACTTAAGACCACAAAAAAATATATAACCAGTTATGTGGTTGTTTTTTGTTATTTTTCTCATATTAACATTGGTAATTCCGCTCCCTTGGTATCTTCTACCTTTGTCTGCCCACAGCTTTCCTCGAAGAAAAAGGGAGAGTTGAATTACAAATGGATGCCTGTGGAGAAAAATCATGATAGTGATTCTAATTTACTTATTAAATATTTTTTGGGGGGGATCTTGCAACATTGTGGAAGAATCCAAATCTTTATTACAGATAATAACAACATCATGCAGTGTATATTTTACGTAAGATGTTCTTAAGTTGTTCTTTTGTTGTTGTAACTTTAAGATCTCTAACTCTCAGGACATTCCACTTTAGTTTCTAGGCTCTGTAATAAACCATTTTGTTTATGTAGTCTACAGCAGAGGTTCCTAACCCAGTCTGTAAAGCACACCAATATTCCAGGTATTTCTTGATCTGTTCCAAAGAGATATTAACAAAACCTAGATCCAGGGCTAGGCAACCTCCAGACGTTGTGGACAATTGGTACCCCTTGATTCTCTGTCAGCATTATGGCGGTAAAAGCATTATGGGAGATGTAGTCCACAACAGAAGATTAAGTTGGGAATTATTAAGCAGGCTATGGACTTTTATTATATTGGAGATACCTACAGTGCATTCATGGCTAACAATGCTGAAATTATATATCTCCAAATTATCTAGTATATTGGGGGTGAGGGTTCTACATACTTGTACAATTTAATAAAGTATTATTTTGGTCAGGTGTTGTGTTGTTTTTTTGTTTTTTTAAATTAACTTACCACTATCAACATACCGATTACTCCGTTACATTTTTAACACTAATTTTTTGTCATTTAGCCTGTTATGTTTCCTTTTTCTTGTGATCAATAACAATCTGGTCCTTGCACACAACATGCTTCAAAGCGTCTTATTAACCCTTGACATGGACATTTCACAATGACAGCCCTGTATTCCAGCCAGTACAGTGTATGGTGGTAGTTATGGTGCTTGGAGTGTTCTAAGCTCCCCATTACATTTATGGTGATTGTCTGCGACTGTGTACTTTACTGATTACATATTTTACACAGTTAGTGTGGAGGGAATAGCCAATTCACTGATTAGAATTTGTGTTGTCATGGTTTAACCACATAGTGTTTGTTAAAAAAAAAAAAAAACAATCAATGTGCATTTTTACTTTTGAGAAAAGGATTTTAAAATCTTTGAGAAAATTATTTAAACAATGTACCACTCTCTCTCATTTTGCATTTGGTCACTAAAATGATGGTGTATTATCTATGAATGGACTGCAAGCCTTGGACTAGAAATTAAGTAAAACTAAGAACTGATCAAGTTTAACCTGTATTAATGTCTTACAGCTACGAAGATAGCTTTTTTGCATCCATCATCAATGCTCTCCAACAATAAGTATAATCAGTGAACATGGAAGGACCTCTACATTTTCTGCAATTGCTTCTCTCTTAAAGGGATATGAAGCATACACATAGCAATGTGGGTTACCCAAGTTTTGTAAATACTCAAGCATTAGCCCTTCCCCAACTGAATTTGCCTTTGGATTTGTTAGGACTGGGGTTGGTGCTAAATAAATTAACAGCTGCCCAGAAATCTATATTTGGGGCCTGTTTACAAGCTTAACTGAGCAGCCTGTGATGTTTGTAAAACTGAGGATTCCCACAACTTTGGGAAATTTCTTTAACCCCTTAAGGACCAAACTTCTGGAAAAAAAGGGAATCATGACATGTCATACATGACATGTGTCCTTATGGGGTTAAAGTGTTTCGGCAGTTACACAATATACTGAGCACTCAGACCTGAGATAGAATAAGTTTCTAGTAAGAATTGAGTCTGTCTTTAACTGTCTATTGTAGGTGAATAGGTCATGCTTATCCTATAGTGAATAAAACCCTTGTATAGCTGTTGGGATAAAGTAAGTACACCCCTCACATTTCTGTAAATATTTTATTATCTTTTCATGTGACAACACTGAAGAAATGACACTCTGCTACAATGTAAAGTAGTACGTGTACAGCCTGTATAACAGTGTAAATTTGCTATCCCCTCAAAATAACTCAACACACAGCCATTAATGTCTAAACCGTTGGCAACAAAAGTGAGTACTGTATAATACCATATCGCCAGATAAGCATTCTATTAAATGCTAAGGCATGTAATTCAGAAACATGCCCTCTACCCTAGCAAATGAACACATTCTTATTTTAGAATATCATAAAGGTTAGATTAAACACAAGATTAGACATTAATTATATATAAGTATTTTTTGTATAGCTGCATGGTTTGTTTGTAAATCGATCATTGGTGTAAGGTGTAAGTATTTAAGCAAAAGCAAGCAAGGAGCATATTGTTTTATGGTTCTTGGAGTGCCCCTTTAACTATGTATCTAAGTCTTGAATTAGATATCTGACAATTTATTATAGGCTCTCTTTACAGGCAATGCCATCTTTCACAGATGCATTATGCATCATGCCTAGAGCAATATGCTTTGTTCATTTCTCTTGCAGAGGGATACAAGTCTTTTATTTGTTTTCATTACAAAATATAAGTGGTACTGTAGTGTGGATTTACGGCACATTTGTGAATGCATTACAGGCACATTCTCTGAAACAACTGGGTGAGATATGTTTGGCAGTCCATCGTGGCTCCTAGCTTTTCCAAAAATTTGAGAATTGGTTAACGTGCATATCTGTTAAGGTCTGTTATCCTCTGGTTTTAATACAGTATAAATTATTGCTTAACATGGGCCTGGTCAGATGCCGCAGTCCTTTAAGACCACGACCGGGAACCTGTTATGTCGTCCGGCTGGGAGGAAGTGACAGCTTGTCACTTCCTCCCAGCATCCTGCAGGGAGAGAGCGCGGGAGGGAGATTAGCAGAAAGCGCTCCAGATCCTTCACTCCCACCGGCAGAAGCAGGACCAGGGCTCCAAGCCACAATCCTGGACACACAAGGTAAGCTAACAGGAGGGTGGCTTGAGATATAAAAAAAGAAAATTACTTGTGTGTGAGTGTTTGTATGAGTTTGAGTGTGTGTGTGTGTATGTATATGTATGTATATGAGTGTTTGTATGTATGAATGTGAGGATATGTATGAGTATGTGTTTGAGTGTGTGTCAGGTTGTGCATCTGTATGAATATATATGTCAGTGTGCTCACACATCTGTGTGTCAGGGTGTGTGTTTTTATGTCAGTGTGTGTATCTGTGTCATGGTGTGGGCATGTATCTATGTTTTTCAAAATAAATACAAAGTCCTGCTGTGTAACCCACAATCTACCAACACACTCTAAACACCTGTGTGCTCACCTCTCTTTGCATGCAAAAACAGAAATTATACATACAGAAGGAAATAGGTGGAGTGTGGTTGGTTTTCAGGTATAATATTGCTGCAAAGGACAAAACAGCATGGCCAAAGCCTAGTGCAATATAGTTTGGTCTAATTAAAATAGACAAATATGTGATTCTAATGGTATGGTACTCACAAAGATGGAGCCAATATAAGAGGCTCACCACAGGCACAGGTGGGGAAGTTGGAAGGGACCCCACTCCCTTTTGTTGTTTTAGGAGCCTTCTTATTTTCCCAGTAATTCCACTGCATGTGAATTCCAGTGTCAGGAAATTCTTTATTAGTGCAAAAAACAAAAGTATGTGTCAGGATACATGTGTGTATGTCCAAATGTGTGTATGTGTCGGTGTCTATATGAATTTGTATGCATGTGTTGGTGTATTTATATGCATCTATGTGTTAATGTGCATGAATATCTGTATAAGTATGTATGTATGTGGTAGTGTATGTGCATACATCCAATCAGTCAAACATAAGCACAACATACAAGCACACTCTGGCAATCTAACACCAATATTACATACAAACACTCCCCTGCATTCAAACCCCCAAAATATATACAAACACACACCTTTACTCAAACACAAATACCTTACACAAATGTGCATCCACATTTAAAAGTGAACATTACATTCAGACACACCCCTGCAATCAAACGCAAACATTACATACAAACACAACCCTGTATTAAAACACAATAAATGTATACAAGCATCCCTTCAAACACCAATACTGTACATTACACTATAGCTCCAGTAAATGCCACAGCACTGTACAGATATACAACCTAGAAATTTTGACTTGGGGCGCCTTGGAAAAATACTGAAATATTAAAGGCCCCTTGAACCTAAAACGTTTGGGAACCATTGGTCTAGAGGTTAATGAATATAAGTTGATCATAAGATCCAATCACTTGCATTAGAGGGTACATTGACTCCTATTGGAAAACATGGCACAGTGACTTTGGGGAATACATATACACCTAATTCTGTTTGTGCAGTGCATTATGAGCTGTCAATTTATAACCAACGGAAGTGACCTTTAAAATGACAACTCTGAAACTAACATGCAAAAATAAATTAGACTAATACGGGAGTGGGAGATTTCCGTATTCTGAACATGTATTACCAATTCTCATTTTATTCTTCGCCTGAATTAATTCAGTAAAATGTGCTACTTAGTCAGCAACACACCAATGACATCTGTGTGGTTTGTATATTTCTCTGATGTCTTCACGCAAGTTAAGACATGCAAAGCATGAATACTTGTGCCTATCTCAAAATTCTGCTATTCTCTGCTATATTTGAAGGTGTTTTTTTTTTCCTTCAAGTAGCTTTGTAGCCTCATTCTGCATAAAGAGGCCTTGTTGGCGTTTACATTATCAGTGAGCAACACTTGGAATCCAATAGTTATTCGATACGACTGAGAAACTGTTTGCACGTCAGAAGAAGAATTTTAGTAGAATGCTACAGCTTTTTCTGATTTTTAATCTTCCCTGGTGCAACTCACTCCTGCATCCTGGCCACACTGTTTTTCATGTATTATCTTTGTAGCTGGTATGGTATAGAGGTTGCAGGGTTTTTCCGATGATACAAAAATGAACGGACGTAGTATCTTCAAGAAATTTCTTCTCTGCAAAAGAATGGGGCTGTCTGTAAAGGGGAGATACTAGCAAACTTCATTTAATTATAAAAATAAAGTTCTGAAATGAAAAAGAACCAAGGCTCAACTGAAGTGCCTCCCTGGTCACTTTAAGTCTTTGATTGACATATTTAAAGGGTCCACAGGTTTCCACTAATTTGTGGTGCAATATGTAGGTTAGTCTTGCGTTAGTTGTTCTTGGTGTTCTTTTTTATTTTCTTAGTTTTCTTAATCTTCTTAAAAATTCATTTAAAAAAATTAGTTTTGCTCAATAAGGACACCCTTTATTTTACCCCCTCCTAAACTGCAGTGTTTCCCTTTTGCTCCAAAATACTACTGTATAGAATTTCAAGGAGTTGTAGTAGTAGTCTACAGTGTACCTATAAAGAAAGAACAGTCATTTGAGAAAATTAATTACCCAAAGAACTCTTACTGGAACAATTAATAATCACCTTAAACAAAAGTATTGGTTGGATTCCCTTAGATTTAAAACGTAATAGCTTTCATAAATGTACAGTTGTAAGATAAAAAAAATATGATGCATTTATTCACTAAATCGCAAAATGTGATGAACTGAAAGCCACGTTTGGAGAAGAGAAGCTAAAGATCCCCCACATTCCCTTTTGGAATTTTGGCTGTGAGTGAGTTCCCTGTAACAAACTGGACCACATTTGGCACCTCTGAAGATGTATATGGAATTAAAAAAAAACCTGCTAAAGTACATTTGATTGTACAACCAAAGGGCTGTGTAGATCTATTCAATTTCTTTTTAATTGTGTTCTGCATTAAATTTATGTGTATTAGACAATTCTCCGTAAACATTAAAATAAAGAATTGCTGAATTAAAATATGCAAATTATCATTTGCTCTTTATTTAGATATAACTTTTGGAAGACTCAAGTCAACACCTAATATGTAACCATGATGTAACCAAAGTTATTCAAACACAAATACTTCACACAAATGTACATCCACATTTAAATGTGAACATTACATTCAGACATATCCCTGCAATCAAATGCAAACATTACATACAAACACACCCCTGTATTAACCCCTTAAGGACACAACTTCTGGAATAAAAGGGAATCATGACTGAATATTTCCGTCATGTGTCATTAAGGGGTTAAAACACAATAAATGTATACAAGCATCCCTTCAGACACCAACGCTGTACATTACACTATAGCGCCAGTAAATGCCAGTATTAGGTGCTATTTGCAAACTACATCTGGGACATACTATACACAGTGAGGTTTTGCACCACCTGGCACTAAAACATGGGGTATGGGTACTATTAGTTCCACAAAGTCTGGGCACCCCTCTAGTATTAATTCTTAGGTGCACAAGTAACAATACATGCCTTGGTGATAGGCATACAGTCACATTTGGTAATATATTAAACCACGAGAGGTTAAGAACCATTGGTGTTTTGCTTTTGCAAATATTTATATGCCTTACCATACCAATGTAAATATTTATTTGTGCATGTTTCTGCATAATTACAAAGCTGATGGTGCAGAAGGTACTCTAAGCCAACTCTCTATTAGTAGCTTAGAACTGCAACGATTTGTAAAAATCACTGCAGCTCTAAGCCTGCCCCTGAGAGCTGTCAGTCAGGGTCGTTCCAGGCTGCCTGTGTTAATTTTATCCAAATTTTGCACACAGTCAACTTGGCTCTGCCAATAGTGGCACAAGAAAAGTGACCCAGGCTATATGAAAACCGATCTTCCTGCGATATCAGGAGTAGTGAACTACTCTTAAGATAAACTACTTATCCCATAAAACCATATTTTGTGTGCTGTGTTATATTTTTTGCACTATTTTGAAAATGCATTATCTCTAAAATGAATTAAAAATAGGGGTCATTTTAACCACCAAGTTTCCTTTTAACCACCAAGTATGTAAATGTATATAAAACTAAAGTGCATAAACACACAACTACATGACTGTACATCTCCACCCCCAGGTATTTTGCAAAAACAAGCTTGAAGCTGCATTTTAGCATATCTCGGAGTTGAATGTGACTCATTTTCAAGTTTCTATAATTCTTGTACATTAGTGTGATTTTACATCATCCTTTATGGCAATTCATGGCTTAATGGTTCAAAAAGCATACTATTATCTTTATATATTAAAAGCATATTATTTTCATTATATCATCTTAAAAGCATATTCTTTGCATTATATCAATATATCATTTTATTTTCCCCGATTTCAGAAAGATATAATGAGGTTTCTTTAACTCCCAAATACACAATGTAAATATATACTGTATGTTTAGTGCATTGTTCTGCAATTAATACGGATTACATACAAATACATATCAACTGCCTCAGTGAAGATAGGAAGTGGCTTAAATTTTCATGATTTTTGTGGCAACTTTGACATTTTCTGAACTGTTAACCTGCATTTGTGGACAACTTAGGAAAACACTGAACAAATCCCTGTAATAAGCTTCACTGTTTGTAATGTAAATTCTAAAGAAAAGGATGGCCTGTTACATCATTGAAAATTATTTATAACTTGTGCAATCCTTTTTTTGATCAAATGCTCAATTTTGTTTTAAAACATATAAAAATAACTGTTTAATAGATATATCTCCAATGAATGCATATATGCATTAAATTATGCATTTTAATTGTTGAGTTTCTACAGCTTGCAAAAGCTGCAAATCTCTTGTCTGCTGCCTTTGCAAGCCCTCCCCTTTTTCCCAAGTCCAGACAGTCTGTGGCTGTCCAATCACAGACTTCCCAATGCAGCTTAATTAGAAGTGCAGGTGCTCTGGGTAACCTGCCTTATGAGTGTAGGTCCACTGAGCTACCCAAACCAGGAAGTAACAGAACCAGTTGTCTGATTGACAATTAAGGTGGTGCAACAAGGTTCATTTATAAAAGTAACAATTTCTATTGAAATCTGCACTTATTCTAAAATACAATATGAGACCACACTTATCACATGTAAAACACTTCTGCAAACTGAAATGCTTTAGGGTTCTGGAGTGTCCCTTAAAGATTTAGCAAATTACATCATAATCTACTTTCGACATGCGAAAGTCAAAGCAAACTTTACAGATGAGGAATAGAAACAGAACCTTTGAGGGAAATGTATAAAAACTGCCACGTTTGTTTCCATATTTTAGTCATTTTTGTGCATATATTTCATTTACTTGTGCATATCTAATTTTTTCATGATCTCATCCAGTGAGGTGTAACAAAATGTATTAAATGCAAATATTAGAAAATATTACAAAAAAAATGCTCAATTTAAAAGGAAACCTTGGTTTTAGCAATATTCAGAAGACTGAAAGGGCCAAAGTGTCAAACCATTTTAAAAAATGGTTTAACGGCTCTATAAACTCTTTATTGTTTTTTAATTTTTTTCATGATTTGTTGTGTTAGAGTTCAGGCAACATACAAAATCAAATATTTTTAATCACAGTATGATTGAGTAAAAGCCAAAATTTTGACCAAAATAGCTGGAAGACTGGAAACATAAATATTTATAAATAAATAAATATCCAATTCACTAATCTAAAATTTGAAATTCAATCCACAACAATTTATACTAAAGGGAGTGACTCTGTCTATATCTATTTTACAGAACCACCGGTCTCATTGTGCAAAAAAGGAGGGTGTTCAAAGCGATTTTGTGCTGTTAGGAAGACAAAATAATTGAATTGTGGTGAATTGGAAATAAATGTCAGACGTAAGCACAAATAATACCAACTTCTTTATGTTCCATGCTAATTTAGACTAAATTTAGAAAAATCTTCTTCCAGGTCAGCACAGTTTAATAAGGCACAAAAATGTAAAAACATTGCTGATTAGATGTGTCATTAATATTAATAACTTGGTCAGCACAGCAGGGGTTAACCTCTCGCAGATAAATTAATATTCCATTGGAAATAGTACATTATATCTAACACAAACAATAAGTTGAGTGCGTTAGCAAAGTGACCTAAAATCATTAGACAATAATTGCTGTAATGCTTGAATATTGCCACTAACAGATCACTGCAAGAAATGGTCCATATATTGAACATATACTAATAGGTCTATTGGATGAAGAAAAGAAAGACGTGTTAGATGTATGCCTGCATTAGTGCAATCTGAATTCATTTAGTTCAGAGATGTTACATGTAGTCATATACAGGATTATTTACTAGAGAGAGAATTCAAAGTGATTTTCACATTTTAGGGCAAAGTAGCCAAACTTGGAAAAATTCTCAGTTAAGTCAATTAAGCTTTCAGTTCGACTATTTTGGCCTTAGCCTTTAAATTCTCTTTGAATTCACTTTAAAGTAACCCAGATTATATTTTACGTTTATTAACTGAACTGGAATTTGTGGATTATAAAAAAGAGGAATTGCAACTTTTAGATTAAAATAGCAAATAATATATATTAGCTGGAGGGTGATCAATTATCACTATTTTAATCTAAAACTTGAATTTCCTGCGATAATAATTCTACACAATAACCGGTTTGTTTCACAGTGAGGAGAGCACTGATAATGTGAGGCAGAGATTATCTGCTCTAAAAGGTAAAGAACAAGCCTCATTTTATCGCCACCACGCCGTGACTCAGCTACACTACGTTCCTGAGTCATGAAAACACTATTTTGCTGTTTAGTCAGTTTTGCAGTGCTATGAGAAATTGTAATTGTGCGTTCAGTGCAGTTAAAGTCACAAATATTAATTAAACTGCAAAGGTGACACACTGTGGGCTATTTACTACAGTGTGAATTGTTAGGAATTTAAACTGGGTTATTTTCCCAATTCCGAATCTTTGCCAATTAAAACTGAATGCAAAAACAGAGTAAAGAACAGCCAAGTTGTGAGGATTTTTGCAGATCAGCTATTTTGCCTTATTTTTCATTTGGATATAATTCATTAAAAAAAAATCTAAATATGGGGAATAAACAAAAAAGTGAATTTCAAATTGTAGGCCATAGCAGCCAAACTTTTAGCCTTAATTTTGCCATTTAGATGTTAATTCTCTACAATTTGGAGTTTAGTTACTAAGCCCCATAGGGTTATTCACTTAGTCCAAATTATAGTGAATTGAAATTCGAATGGGAAAAACATGCAAGATGGGACAATTAAGCAAAAAAAAGAAAAAGTGGAGCACCTATTATCACTGTAAAGAGACACTAGGCACCCAGACCACGTCATCTCATGGAAATGGTCTGGGTGCACTGTCCCTATACCTTCAAATCTTCAGCGCAGTCTTAGAGAAGCTGCATGTTTACATTCAGGGTTAAGACTCGTTTTCCTGCTGTTTCACGGAGTTTAACTTTGTGAAGCGACACTGGATGTCCTCACTCTTTGCATGAGGATGTTAAGCGCCTTGCAAAACCTCATAGGAAAGCATTCATTCCACATGCATAACCCTTTCTCCTACTGTTAATAATGGAGCAGTATATTTTAAGTAATTTGATATTTTTATAAAATTAACCATTTATAGTCTCCATCCATACAGTGGCACTAGATACTGCTACATGCAGTAGGGGTAAATCCACCCTTTACTGTTCTAAATTAAAACCTCAATGTTTGTTTAACATGCAATATCCTCTACCACCAGCAGGGTGAGTTATAAGACACTTATCCATATGAATATTGATGGTTTTTCTGCTAGTGAATGGTGCTCGTCTTAAAAATAAGCATATTGAAATATTTCAAAAATGTTTCATCCATATCACAGGCTAAACTCTGATTTGGATTGAATTGAAAAAAGGATTTTAAGTTAAATAAGTGAACCTGTGACTGTAGCTAAGTTGGAGAATTTGTACAAATTAGCTATTCAAGCCTTAATTTTTAGATTTGACTTTGAATTTGCTATAATTCAAGGTTTAAAGAAACACTCAAAGTACCATAAAGCACTACAGCCCACATACATTTATCATAACATTATAGAACAGTTTGATAACACGCTTGTATCCCGAGAAGTGCCTAGGGCCACGTTCCTGATTCTGGATTCTCCTTGCAGGGGAATCTGGTTAGTTCTTCTGAGCGAAGCAGTCCTGTGCCCGTTGGCTGAGAGCATCAGATGATCCTGTATCCTGCTAGAAAAGACTGGATGCCATTTGACAGATCACTCTGGGAGGGCAACTGGGCACTCCTGGCACCATAACCACTACAGAGGACTAATGGACATTGTTCCTTCCTTGACGTTGCAATTTCTTACTCTACAATGTATTAATAAAATATCTATTGCAATCTAAATCAAATAGCCTTCATTCAACCACGTATAATTAAAACAGCTGTAGGTCAGTTTCTCTCCCCTACAGAATGTTTAGCTGTACATCATCTTTAGCTATAAATTATCTTTAAACGGGGACTTTTATCACCATAACTAGGGCTTGTAGTGGTTATAGTGCAAAGTGTTTGAGTGCTGTGTACCTTTTTTTGTTAAATCATTTTCAAGTGGTTCAACAAAAAACAGGTTTTGCGTGGCCTTGCGATCCAGTCACCTGCTGTGGTTCACAGAATGCAGAAGTGAGACCGGTATATAATTTTCACCCAACGTTGCACAAATTATGCAAAATTCCGTATTATCTAAACCACAACAGAGGGGCTGGGTTCTAGGAGCCACGAGAGTCAGTGTCAGTCAAATCAATCAAAGTTAGTTGGACACAAACCAGGGAAACTGCATCCAAATAATATTTACACCATAACTATTACAATGAGTTGCAGTTGGTAATTTACTTAGTGTGCCTTTAAATTGATCATTTTTGGTTGCCTGCATAAATACAATGAAAATGACATGAAGCAGAAACAAAAACTTTAAATGGCAAATTAATATTTAATGAAAATCTGAAACAACAACACAAGCCAACAAAAGGTGGTAAAAACTGCTCAGGGCATGACCCTTTCATTCCAATAAATGTGTGTACCTTCTTTATGTCATTTAACACTTTCACTGCCAATGGTGTGTAAAACACACTTATGTTAACTCTTTAAAATCCAAACTGTTCGACACGTCACCACTAGTAACAATTTTGTCTGCTTTGCACCTGGCAGTCAGTATAGAGAAAGCAAACAGCATTCAAGCAATGTGAATAACGTATGAAAAGTGTCTCTTCCACTTTCTATTTACATTGGTTTTGGGCATGTGCACCATTCTCTTATGTATAAATCTGTTATTCCACCCTTTATACACTGGTGATAATTTTCCAGGTTTTCTGTCGTGCTCCAAAATAATCTGTCCTTTCTCCGAATTTTATTCTTCTTTAGGATTTTTGCCCCTTAGTTTCAGATGGTTTTACCATTTATTATATTTACAAAATAGGACAAATTGGTAATAATCGAAGAAAACAAATTTAAAGGATTATATATTCTTTAAATGAACACCCCAGGCACCATAACTACTACTTGGCATTGTAGTGGTTATGGTGTCAGGAATGCCCCTCCCCTCCAATTGTAACATTGTAATTAGCCAAATCATTAAATCATGTCTTAGCTCCAGTTTAGGAGCCGATGTTTACATGTAATTATATTTTTTCAAGCATTACAAATATATATTTATTTAGATATTCTATTTAGTTTATATATTTGTTATGTATTGTACATCAGTCTTGCCCTGTTCAGCTCTCACGTATCTGGCAAACACTTGAAGGCCTTTATTCATTCATTCATTGCATCCCTCAGACAGCTTATATTTTTTAATGCATTAAAATATGATTGGCTTATTAAATTCAACAGACTGCAGGAGATATTTATGTTCATTTTACGTCAATCAGTGAGGTTTACCAGATGAAGCATTAAAAATGCAAAATGCCTCGAGGCTTCAAAAACTACAGAGGAACTCATCATGCATTGAAATATGAGAAAACAATATTAGATAAGAATTTCTCTGAAGCACACTGTAGACAGAAATAAATATTGCACTATTTTTCTTTGTATTATCATTATTTTATTAAGGGCAGTTACTTATAGAAGTGCATCCTTCAGCAGAATTTCAATAGACATAAAAATGGAATGATAAAAATATTACTGTGGCCATACTAGTAAATAGAAGGAATCCGTCACATGACAGTTGATACAACCAATCAGAAAACAGTCATAAATATTAAACTTTGCAACCAATGAACACATAGCAAATCCAAAAAATAATCCACAGACATTAACCATAATGCAAAGCTCTGGTTAAAGGGTTACTCCAAGCACCATGACCACTTCAGTGATTTGATTATGATGCTTTGAGTAACACTTTAATATTTGTAACTCTGTATTATTATTCATCATGCTATTTAGATCAGCATTTCCCAGTTGGTGTTGAACACAAATGGGTTTCCGCCAAAATGTCTAAAAACAAAATGGCCGTGGGCAGCGATGGAGCAGTGAAGTCAGCCCCACTAGACCCCAGGGTCCACACGCTCAGCCCAAAACCCCCACAGGGACATAGAAACTCCATTCCAGCACTCCCAAAGGTAGGGAGTACCTTAAATAAAAAATTGTATGTGTGTTTGTTAGGGAGTTTGTATGTGTTTATGTGTCTGTCAAAGAGTATATGTGTATATGTGGGTTTGTCAGTGAGCGTGTGAGTGTGTATGTGTTTGTCAGTGAGAATGTATGTGTGTCTGTAAAAGAGTATGTCTGTTTGTCAGTGAGAGTGTATGTGTGTCTGTCAAAGAGTATGTGTGTTTGTCAGTGAGAGTGTATGTGTGACTGTCAAAGAGTATGTGTGTTTGTCAGTGAGAGTGTATGTGTATCTGTCAAAGAGTATCTGTGTCTGAGTGTGTCAGTGTGTGTATCTGTGTGTCAAGATTTGTGTATGTGTCACTGTGTGTATCTAAGTGTGTGTGTGTGTGTGTGTGTATGTGCCAGTGTATATCAGTGTGTTTGTATGTGAGAGTGTATGTGTGCTTGTCAGTGAGTTTGTGAGTGTGTATGTGTTTGTCAGTGAGAATGTGTGTGTGCTTGTCAGTGAGAGTGTATTTTTGTTTGTATGTCTGTCTGTAAAAGAGTATGTGTGTTTGTCAGTGAGAGTGTATGTGTGTCTGTCAAAGAGTATGTGTGTTTGTCAGTGAGAATGTATGTGTGTCTGCCAAAGAGTATCTGTGTCTGAGTGTGTCAGTGTGTGTATCTGTGTGTCAAGGTTTGTGTATGTATCACTGTGTGCCTCAGAGTGTGCATGTGTATCTGTGTGTGTATCTGTGTGTCAAGGGGTGTGTGTCTGTGTTCCAGTGTGTGTGTGTGTGTATCTGTGTGTCAGATACTTATACATACACACACACACACACACAGATACACACACCAGCACATGCAAACATAGATATACACACACTTTGACACATAGATACACACACACCCACACACTGTGTGTCAATGTGTGTGTATCTGTGTGCTACTATGTGCCAGTGTATGTGTATCAGAGTGTCAGATTCATATACATCATTCCATGATGTTGATACACTATGTCAGGGTTCCACAGGAAAAATTAATTGGGAACCCCTGATTTAGATGTACAAATTATACATCTCTCTTCATCCACCCACATGCATTGGAGCCACTGTTAGATTAAAGATTTTATTTATTTGTGCATGTGTAGTTTGGTATTAAGTAAAAAATTATTCATTTGAGCATTGGAGAGGTTTGTAATGTATTCTTCTCCTTGTTTCTAAAATTACTCTAGAGCGGTTTGAAATGTATATGTTAATTGTCTGAGGAAATAAAATATCACTATGTGCAACTTCTTACTCCACTAGGGCACTAAACAAAACCAAACAGGGTGAAGAACATAGACAATCATCCACATGGACAATGAGGTCCTAGAACATTCAGCAACTTTCTACTTATCTTTCCATTCATGGCTGCTCTTAACAGTCAGAGCCATTAGTCAATCTCCGAGCTACAGGAACAGAAGGATGACAAGTATTTTTTGTTCTAAAAACAGAAACAACGTCTCTCCCTTTAATGGCCTCCAGCTTGGAATAGGGCTTGTTCTGTAAGATTACAATCCTATGGGGTAAGTCTGAAAAAGCATACAAAGGCATAAGAACTTGGACATAATACGATGCTTGCTCTTTAAACAGGGATAAAACTGGTAGATGATAATACATACTGGGTATATTTATGAATATGTTCTGTTCAACAAAGTAGTTGACCAGTCAGCATAATCCATTGGTGACACCTCCACTTTTACGTATTTGCACCTCTTTTTAAAACAGGACGTTTTGAAAAATCGTCCCATTGACTGCCCAATCAGCAGAGATCCTGTACTGAGAAAGGGTAATGAAAGCAGTTTAAGTTCTTGTGATTTTCTAATCCAGCACAAACTGATAAATAGAAAAACAACCTGCGCTCTTGGAGAAGATTGCACCTGGAACATAGGCGTGCGCAGCCTATTGCATTAGGGTGTGCACCCTAAAGCACAAGCACACGCCGCATATATATATATATGTATGTAGGTATATATATATATATATATACATATATATATAGATGTAAAAAACAGATAAAATTCTTATCTTGTAATACCTTTTTTATTGGACTAACAGAATTTTTTAATGACAAGCTTTCGGGAGAACCTCCCTTTCTCAAGTCTGAAGCATTTCTGAGCAAAACGACACATAGAATTCAAAGTTGAGTTGTGATACAGGGGTTAAAGCGACATGAGTGTAGATAAGACACAGGTTTGTTAGAAAATAGACACCATCTTAGCAGAGGGTCATAAATATCTTGTTGAAGAGAAGAGTAGGGGGGAGAGAGGGAAAAGAAAAACAAACAAGCAGACAGTGCACAGGATGATACACTTTATACATGCACACACACAGAAATATGTATATGTGAACGCATAAACATATGTATATATACATAAACACATATACATACATGCACATGGACTCATATACACAAATATAAATGCACAGTAATATATATAAGCATTCATGCATACGAGTATGGGAAAGCATAGGTCTACACATAGTACTTTGTATATAGATAGAATAAACATATAGGAATGCATTTTAAAGTGTTGGTACATATGACAGAACAGTAAGATAATGCTGGGAGAGTGTTCATGTAAAGTGTTGGTAGTGGGACAGGAATCCCAAATCAATATTTAGTCCTCTCTTCTTGCTGTTAAACCATTTAATCATTCTGGCTTCAAAGGCTTTTCTTTCCTGGGTATTTTTAAAACCCCCTTTCAGTACTTTGATTTTTAGGTCCTTCAGTGAGTGGCCAGGTTGGGTAAAGTGGTGTCCCACAGGAGTGCAGTATGATTCTTCTTTGTGGTGTTTAATAGAGTGTCTGTGCATATTCATTCTGCCATTTAATGGCTGGGTGGTTTCCCCAATGTAGCATCCTAGGTGACATTTTATGCATTGAATCATGTATACCACATTGCTGGATGTGCAGGAGTATGAACCTTTAATGCTGTAGGTTTTATTGTTGTGTGTGGCTGTGTTGTCTGTGCATATGTGCTGACACAGTTTGCAGCGAGGTTTTTTGCATTGACTGGTCCCGTTTTCTTCGTTCTTACCATCAGTGGGCAGCCTCCTGTTGATTAATTTTTGTTGGAGGTTTGGTGGTTGTCTGAAGGCCAAAATGGGTGTTTCAGGGAAAATGTTTTTCAGAGTCTCATCTTCTGTTAATATTGGTTGTAGGTCTTTGATGATTTTCCGTATTTCCTCAAGAGCAGGGTTGTAGGTGACCACAAGTGGCACTCGTGTGCATATTTTTCTCTCTCTGTATTGTAGCAGGCGCGTACGTGGCATTTTTACAGCAGAGTTGATTTGTTTGGTAATAGTCTTTGGTTTGTAGCCTTTCTGTCTCATAGATTGGGAGAGTACATTTAGATGGGAATTACGGTCATTAGGATCAGAGCATATGCGATGGTACCTAGTGGCTTGGCTGTAAATGATGCCCTGTTTAGTATGAGAGGGGTGGAAGCTGGAGCTGTGTAGGTAACTGCACCTGTCTGTGGGTTTTCTGTAAACCGAGGTGTGGATTGTGCCATTATTACATGTCACAGTTGTGTCCAGAAAATTCACAGATCTAGTGGAATATTCCATTTTTAGTTTGATTGATGGATGGAATGTGTTGAAAGAGTCATGGAACTGTATCAGTTTTTCTTTGCTTTCAGTCCAAATTATGAAGATATCATCGATGTAGCGATAATATTTGTATGGTTTGGTGTGTTGGTTATCTAGGAATCTCTGTTCAAGATCTGCCATAAACAGATTAGCATATTGGGGTGCAATCTTAGTGCCCATAGCAGTGCCCATGGTTTGTAGGTAAACCTCATTGTTGAAACTGAAGTAGTTATGTGTGAGGATAAATAGTGCCAGTTCTGTGATAATTCGGGGGCTGTATTTTTGGTTGTTGACGTGAAACAACCAAAAATACAGCCCCCGAATTATCACAGAACTGGCACTATTTATCCTCACACATAACTACTTCAGTTTCAACAATGAGGTTTACCTACAAACCATAGGCACTTCTATGGGCACTAAGATGGCACCCCAATATGCTAATCTGTTTATGGCAGATCTTGAACAGAGATTCCTAGATAACCAACACACCAAACCATACAAATATTATCGCTACATCGATGATATCTTCATAATTTGGACTGAAAGCAAAGAAAAACTGATACAGTTCCATGACTCTTTCAACACATTCCATCCATCAATCAAACTAAAAATGGAATATTCCACTAGATCTGTGAATTTTCTGGACACAACTGTGACATGTAATAATGGCACAATCCACACCTCGGTTTACAGAAAACCCACAGACAGGTGCAGTTACTTACACAGCTCCAGCTTCCACCCCTCTCATACTAAACAGGGCATCATTTACAGCCAAGCCACTAGGTACCATCGCATATGCTCTGATCCTAATGACCGTAATTCCCATCTAAATGTACTCTCCCAATCTATGAGACAGAAAGGCTACAAACCAAAGACTATTACCAAACAAACCAACTCTGCTGTAAAAACGCCACGTACGCGCCTGCTACAATACAGAGAGAAAAAAATATGCACACGAGTGCCACTTGTGGTCACCTACAACCCTGCTCTTGAGGAAATACGGAAAATCATCAAAGACCTACAACCAATATTAACAGAAGATGAGACTCTGAAAAACATTTTCCCTGAAACACCCATTTTGGCCTTCAGACAACCACCAAACCTCCAAAAAAAATTAATCAACAGGAGGCTGCCCACTGATGGTAAGAACGAAGAAAACAGGACCAGTCAATGCAAAAAACCTCGCTGCAAACTGTGTCAGCACATATGCACAGACAACACAGCCACACACAACAATAAAACCTACAGCATTAAAGGTTCATACTCCTGCACATCCAGCAATGTGGTATACATGATTCAATGCATAAAATGTCACCTAGGATGCTACATTGGGGAAACCACCCAGCCATTAAATGGCAGAATGAATATGCACAGACACTCTATTAAACACCACAAAGAAGACTCATACTGCACTCCTGTAGGACACCACTTTACCCAACCTGGCCACTCACTGAAGGACCTAAAAATCAAAGTACTGAAAGGGGGTTTTAAAAATACCCAGGAAAGAAAAGCCTTTGAAGCCAGAATGATTAAATGGTTTAACAGCAAGAAGAGAGGACTAAATATTGATTTGGGATTCCTGTCCCACTACCAACACTTTACATGAACACACTCCCAGCATTATCTTACTGTTCTGTCATATGTACCAACACTTTAAAATGCATTCCTATATGTTTATTCTATCTATATACAAAGTACTATGTGTAGACCTATGCTTTCCCATACTCGTATGCATGAATACTTATATATATTACTGTGCATTTATATTTGTGTATATGAGTCCATGTGCATGTATGTATATGTGTTTATGTATATATACATATGTTTATGCGTTCACATATACATATTTCTGTGTGTGTGCATGTATAAAGTGTATCATCCTGTGCACTGTCTGCTTGTTTGTTTTTCTTTTCCCTCTCTCCCCCCTACTCTTCTCTTCAACAAGATATTTATGACCCTCTGCTAAGATGGTGTCTATTTTCTAACAAACCTGTGTCTTATCTACACTCATGTCGCTTTAACCCCTGTATCACAACTCAACTTTGAATTCTATGTGTGGTTTTGCTCAGAAATGCTTCAGACTTGAGAAAGGGAGGTTCTCCCGAAAGCTTGTCATTAAAAAATTCTGTTAGTCCAATAAAAAAGGTATTACAAGATAAGAATTTTATCTGTTTTTTACATCTACATCACTGGACTAATACGGCTACAATCTCTACTTCATATATATATATATATATATATATATATATATACACACATACACTGCTGTGTGTGTGCTGTGTGTGGGTGCTGGTAGTGTGCTATGTGGGTGAGGGTGTTTGTGTGTGAGGGTGCTGCTAATGTACTGTGTGTGAGGGTGCTGTTTGTATGTGAGGGTACTGGTAGTGTGCTGTGTGTGTTTGTTAGGGTCCTGTTAGTGTGCTGTGTGAGGGTGCTGTTTGTGTTTGTGAGGGTACTGTTAGTGTGCTGTGTGTGTGTGAGGGTGCTGTTTGTGTGCTGTGTGTGTTTGTGAGGGTGCTGTATGTGTGTGGGTGCTGTATGTGTGTGTGGGTGCTGTGTGTGTGGGTGCTGTGTGCGGGTGCTGTGTGTGTGGGTGCTGTGTGGGTTGGTTCTGTGTGTTCTGTTTGTGTGCTGTATGTGTGTGGATGCTGTGTGTGTGTGGGTGTGTGCTGTATGTTTGGGTGATTTGTGGGGGTGGAGGTGGGGGCAGATTAGTTAATAAATATCCCCCTTCCCTTCTTACCTTATGTAGGGAGGGGGACCGTGCTGCTGCCTTCCCTGGTGGTGCAGTGGAGGTGGGGGCAGATTACTTAATATCTCCCCTCCCTTGTTACCTTATGCCTGGGAGCGGGGATCCTTTCTGCCTTCCCTGGTGGTCCTAGTGGTGAGAGTGAACTCTAGCCAGCGGGGCTAGAGTTCACGCGGGCTAGAGCTCACTCTCGCGAGATCTGAGCGTTGTCACTCAGTTCTCGCGAGAGGAACCCGGCGGAGCTGCTGGCAAGAGCTCCCCGGTTCCTATACTGCCTCCTTCACTGCCGGTGGGGAGGGAGGCTGAGAGCAGAGCCGGCGCTCTGATAGCGCCGGCTCTGCATGAGCCGACAAGGGAGATCCTGAGATCTCCCCTGTCGGTCTCACTCCATAGGCGTGCCGCGGGATTAGGGTGTGCCCACGCACACCGCGTGTGCACTCCTATGACCCGGAATATCGTGCAGCATCAACTTAATCACATTTAGGCAAATACAGACAATATGAAAAATGCGAGTTTAGTGAATAAGCCTGTTTGCCACATGTGCTTCACATTTTTAGCTGTTTACATTTAGTTTCCTAACAAGTGGGGCACGAAAAAAAACTGGGGCAGCAGGATAGGGTTCTCAGATCGTGGCTCTCATTCTGTTAAAAAGGTATGCATGAGCAGTGTACTCATCAGATAGAGCCTTAATCTGCGCCACGAAAACTAGCTAGCGTAAATGGGCATACCAGTGTTTGTGTGCCCTATGGGTACTAGGTATATGTGATCATGTTGAGAGTACTGATAATTAGCTGCATATTGTAAAAGAAGATACGTTTTGTGCTTACAGAATAAATGGCTGGACAGCTGGAACATTAAAACTGTGTACAAGCCTGTAGAGCAGGCTGACAGGTGGCCGGTTTGCACCAAACCTATCAGAATGGGCTAGAGATATAATGAGCCTTACAGCTGACTGTAAGAAAAGAGTACTTGTACGTTAACAGGACACAGCTTAATTATGTCGTTTTGAAGTGTAGATCATGCCCCTGCAGTTTCAATGCCCAATTCTCTGCCATTTAGAAGTTAAAATCACTTTTGTTTCAGTTTATGCAGTCCAAGTCACACACACATTGCCAGTGACTCAAACAGGTTGCATCAAAAAAAGGTCCTGTTTTCAATCAGGTCTTACAGCACAGTGTGTTTTTACTTTGAAATTTTTTATCTCCTGCTCTGTTTATTGAATTTTAATCACACACAGGAAGTCCTGCAGGCTTTAGTAGGAATTTAACAGAGTAGTAGATAAGAAATTCTAAATTACACAAACTGAGTTACCTCCTATGCCCCTGCATTCCATAGACTCCTTTCCCCAAAGATAAAGAACAACCCAACCCAACTGGGCCAGTTCGGACAAGAGGGACAATTCTGGAACAAAACTATGTTGTTAAATAAGAACTCTTCAGCAAAAATAATTAATCCCTATTTTGACTCGAATCCTTTTGAAATAAAAAATGGCACAAGAAAGGGGTGCCCTTTGGCCCCCCTCCTATATGTCCTCACAATAGAGCCTTTAGGTACTCTGATCAAAGAGAATAGCAACATAAAGGGAGTACAGCTACATGATGGCAATGTTAAGATATCTTTATTTGCGGATGATGTCTTCCTTACTCTGGTCGACCCACTGGTTTCAATTCCATATTTATTGGATGATATCTCTATATATAGTAGCCTCGCTAACTATAAGGTTAATTTGAAAAAATCGCAAACTTTACCTTTTCTCTTAACCAAGATTCAGAAAGATCTCGTGTCTTCACGTTATAATTTGATATGGGCAAATGATTTAATCGACTATCTGGGGATTAAAATATCTATTGATATTTATAGAGCGATACAAATACATTTTGATGGCCTATTCAATGAACTGCAATTTCAAGTTACAAAATGGAAGAGATTGGAATCTTCCTGGATATGGAATGAAAATGACCAAAGCATTCTTGATGCCAAACCCTTTATACCTTTTTAGGGCGATCCCATATAGAATAGGGATTAGGACTCTTAATTGCTTCCAAAGTTTGTTTTCTAGTTATATTTGGCTGGATAAGCCACCGAGGATAGCGTTTGGATGGATTAACTCAGGCCCGCCCCTCACCGAAGGCTAGGAATTTTTTTTTTGTTTTGTTTTGGGCGGGTGGAGGGGGGTTTATATGAAGCAATATTGTAATGTTTAAGTTCTTAATGTATTTGGCAATGTATTTGGCAACTCATCGACACATTGTATAGCATTGTATGCTAATGTATGTATTGTATTAGGCTGTATAAGATCCTATAAGGCTGTTTAGTGTTTACTTATGTATTATAAAAGGCTGTACAATTCTGTGTCTATTAATATATATACAGTGTTTTGAGACAGACAATACTGTAGTATGGAAAACTTTAAATAAAATAAATATAAAAAAAAAAAGAATTGAACAGTTAGACTGCATGGGCATGATCTACCAACCAAAGCTGCTTCATTAAGCTAAAGTTATGTTGGTGCTTATTGTGTCCCTTTAAATAAACAAGACAGATGCAAGGGAAGCTTACCATTCTGTCCAAGAATCATGTAATTGTACTAATGTGGACACCATACACATCATATTATTCTTAGTAATCACATTTATAGCAGTAGAACATCAGGAAAGGGAAATAATACTGTTGAAAAAAATTATGCATTAGCAGTACAATTCACTTCCTTAAAAGTGCATGTGGTTTATTTACTAATTTTTTTCTATGTATATTTAAAGCAATTGAGAAAACGGAGTAATATGTTTAGTTTTCAGCTGTGTTTATTCACTTATCAATGAATTATAGTGAACTGAAAACGGTGTTTGGTAAGTGTAGAGCGAAATACAAAATAGGAGAATACAGGTGAGCTGAATACGCTTTCCAGTTCTTTTATCGTGACCTCCATTTTGAAAATTAGTTTTTTTAATTCACCACAATCTACTTTTTAGCAATAAACTTCTTTTCTTGCTCACTCTTGAGTGGATTTACCTTCTTTTTTTATGTGCATTTAAAACTATAGCAATGTATTAGAGACACACAGCGTAAACACCCTAAATTTGCTTCCAATCCCAAATATTTGCAGCTATTGAAGAGACCAGGAAATGGCTGAGACCTCTAATCCAATTGTGATCCTTCCTATGATTTCAAAGGGAGATCTTTAGGTATCCTATTAAACCCTGCTGGATACTAGCTGTGTATTGCAACAGAGTAAGGGCATACAAAGCAGTTTGCTCACTAACTGTTACTTTATTCTAAAAAATAAAAAAAGTAAATCAGAATGGATATTCTGCAGGAATATATTAGATTTGCAGACATAATAAAGAACCCAGAAAAAAAGTATGCAATAGAAAAATATCCCTTGCAAATATATAAGCAGGCCTATGTTTACAGTTTCTCTTGGTACTACCGTGTTTCCCCGAAAATAATGAATTTTTCCCCTGAAAAAACCCACTAGGGGAGGTCTTATTTTGGGGAAAACGTGTGCTACAATGAAATTCTATGTTCGGGGGAATTACACTGATCATAGACCAATTCACTAGGGCATGGAATCCTGAAAATCTATGTTCGAGGGAACTTCCCCGAACATAGATAAGCTTACTAGCTAATGGAATTCCACAATTCTATGTTCGGGGAAAATTCCCTTAAAATAGATTCGCGAACGGCTAGGGCTTATTTTCAGGGTAGGGCTTATAATAGGAGCATCCCATGAAAATAAGCTAGGGCTTATTTTCAGGGGATGTCTTAACATGTGCTTTATTTCTTGAGCACCCACATATTATGCAGGCTGATTGTTAATTAATAACACAGTTTAAGATTTTACCAAAAAGTATGCAATTGTTGAATATTATAAATAGATTTGCCTATTCCTTCTCACTTTCCTTCCTACATTGAAATCTACATCTGTGCTGACATGTGGTACATTGAATAGTTCTTAACAACTTCCTTAGTAAAGATGATGCTAACAGGGCTGTTCACTAAAGTGTGAGCTGTCAGGAATTCCATCTGAATTTCAATTTTAAGGCCAAAGTAGCTGAGCTAGAAACATAGCTGAATTGGAGAATTTTTCCATTTCAGCTATTTTGGTCTTTGAGGGACACTATAGTGTTAGGAATACAAATTATATTTTTATCCTACTTATATCGGAGTCAGGAAGACAGCCATTAGAGTGTGTTATTTTTCTTTTTAGATTGCAAGGTAAAAACTCACTCAGACCTTAAGTGGTCCTTTAAATTTAACATTTACTTTGTATTCCTGATGTTTCTCACCTGTAACGTTTTTGATGAATTGGATCCTAGGTGCCTCATGTGGAATGGAGAACTCCACCAGGGAACTCCAGGCACTATATCCAATTCAATGAGATGGTGATAGTGCCAACAGTGTCTCTTTAAGCTAAAATGGATTTGGTGCTTAGACTGACGGTTTAATATCCTCTGACTGTGTTTATTTGGTCCCTCCCTCAACCTGGACCTTTTCCTTATTATTCTGCTGCATTAAAACAGATTACGTCACCATGTAATTTAATAATGCTAAGAGACTGTGTGGGTCCTCCCAAATATTTTTAACGAGAGAGCTCATACAGATGATTACTTCTTGTCTTCATTTAACCTTTTATGGTCGGCTTAGCTAACTATCATACTGTTATTAATTTGCATTTTTCAGAACCAGTCTCACCTTGCTTCCTTCCTCAGCAACGAAAACATTAGTTGGCGGCATTTAGACCATCTATCTCTTACCAAAAACAGCTTGAAAGTAAGCTGACAAATACCAGGTGTGAATGCAGTCAAGCAAAGAGTCTGTTGCAAATACAAATTTTAGACATGTAACACTTGCAAGAATAACCACACATGCACAAACCTACATCATTCTGTAGTGTTATATATAGGGCAATCCACAATGTATCAATGATCTAAACCTTTCTGTCTAAATCATTGGTGCATACAGCAGTCATAGAGTATACAATAGACCTGTGCATTCGGTGTCAAACAGTTTATCAACAGTTGCCTAAAAAACAGATGGGGAATGAAAAGGGTTAATGGTTGGGAGCAGTCACTAAATGTTAATTTTATTCACAGAGCAGTAAAACAAAACCATATTTCTATATTATATCTTTAATGAATACATAAATATAAATTTTATCTGTTTTACTGGTCTTCCTTCTTTCCTCTCTATTCGTTACTTCTTCAACAGTAATGTTGCCTAAAAGAATCATAAGAACAAAGTGCAGTGAAACCAAATAAAAAAAACAAATGCCCCAAAAATCCCCAGAACCATAAGCATTCTATATTCTCCTGCGAACCTAGGGGGAAAACGTCTTCCAATTCTTATTTTTTTTTTTTTTTTTTTTTGTGATTTCCTACCTAGGAAGTTCCCAGCATCCCAGCCCATCACATGACATATCACTGGAAAAGCCCAGGATGTCCTCTTTACTATACAGCAGGCATTGATCGAATAGCTCAAAAGAATAAAAGGAGATGCATGTGAACTAAATGTCCAGTACAGAGGACACAAGTTAATGGGCTGGGTCTCAGGAGGATACAAGAATGTGTACTCCTGAAGTTAAATGAAAATGCCACGTTGCTAATCAAAGAAAATTAAAACCTGGGTCCACAAGAAATCAGTGGGGGAAAAAACAGGACCTTTATTATAGTGATCACATCACAACTTCCAGGCATACAGGCACTTTGGCACTTCCTTAGAGACCTCTCTGAGATGGTCACGAAACGCCCCTTCTCCCCGTATACCTAAATTATTGTGCAATTACTAGTGGGGCCCTGGTTTGTCACCAATCTCTTGTGGATCAAGATGTTAATTTTTTTCTTCTTAACGAATTTGGCATTTTCATATAACTTCAAGTTTCATCAGCACCAGAATCTGCCTACACCTCTCCTGGAATCCAGGTACATTTAAACATTTTAAATTCGGTGCCCTTCACCTGACATGAAATTTATTTATTATATTGCCTTCAGTAACTAATTTTCTTTCAGTTATGAAGATACCAGCCAAAATCCTACCTGAATTGTATTTTTTTTTTCAACTGTCATGGCAGAAAATAATCATTGCACTAGAAATCAAGATACATGTCAAACTGGTAACCAAAACTGGTGAGAAATTTTTTTTAAAATATTTTAAATTAGGTTCCTCTTGCAATTTCTTAGTTGTTTGGAAAAGAGCCAAGTCCCAATTTCCACATGAAGATATGCATCCTGTGGTGTTTTGTGCACTTTTTCATTGTTTACTTGTTTGGGGGTTTTTTTAAGGCGGTGGGGGAGGTTTGCTGATTTTTTTTTCTTTCTTAATTTTTTCTTTTTAACAAAAAAAAACAACCCATGACATTCCCCCTACTTTAGAGATGACTATTACTATGTCTAATAATCCAAGAAGACCTCTTTTGCTTGTCATAGAGAGTCAGCTTTCTGTTACTTGATCTGTATAATATCAGAAGTAATAGGATGTTATTAGTGACCGTGATTAAAGAAAAAGTAGATGGTTCAAATATACAAAAAAGGCAGGTTATTAACACACAATTGATGCAATTTATGACGAGTGATGAAAAAAAAATTAGACTTTTCATCCTGGTCTATGGCATCTGGTCTCATCCCATCCTTTCCAGCAGATATTCACATGATATACACTTTTGAATACGTTTTTTTTAATGATATTTTTAATATGCAGGACAGACTCCCACGACAATAATATAGGACTGTAATGTGAAAATCTGGACATTTGGCATGTATGCTTATGTAAGATGTTAAGGTTCCTAGAGTTTATAACAAAGCTAGGAAAACCACTTGATGACTGATAAATTGAATTGCATTGGTACGCTAGGTTCCCGAATGAAATATTTTATTTTAACAAAAAGGAAGCTGCTAGATAGATGAAACACGTTGTTTTTCCTGTTACATGCCACTTTTTCTTTATTTGCGCAGGCAGGTGGTACTTGGCAGAACCCTGCGAAGATGATACTTAGTTCTTGGAATTTCTCCTGGAACAATTAATTTCATTATGTTATTGATTGGTGCCACCCATCGTCTTTCCCAACAGGGGAATTTCTTTCCGAATAATGGCGTGCTATTGTAGTCAATGATTGCATTACTCTTTAATTATATGCAGGAGCAAAATGATGCTGTTAATTTATGTTAATAGCTGGAGAGGTGACTGACATTTTAATGATGTTATGTGGATACGCATTTAACTGGGACATTACAATCGGGCATAACTTCAAAATAGGGGTGTATGATGACATTTATATCCTTTAACTTTGTGCATTAATGTGTCCATGTTAAAGAAACACTCCAGGCCCCAATGCAGTTTGGCTTGCTGGAATGCTTTCTGTATGAAGAGTGTATTCTTTTTTTCTTTTTTTTCTCCTCATTTTATAAAAAGGGCAGATTTCAATAGAAATTGACACTTTTGTAAATTAAAGGAAAACTTTTGTGCCAGGAAAACAAAGTTATTTTCCTGGCACTATAGCTCCCTATAGGGCCCCATATGTCAATGCTCCCCCTCCCTCCTCTCCCCATGGTGCAGAAGGGGTTAAAAATCCCTTCTGTGAATTATCGGAGTCCAGCGCCAATGTCCCTCGGTGCTGACTCAGGCTCCACCTCGGCTTCTCCCCAGCTGACGTCAGGCGGTGGGAAAGACCTAATGTGCGGCAATAGCTACGCTCGTACTAGGACTTCGCCTATATGAAAGCATTATACAATGCTTTCCTACGGGGTTTCGGGTGAAGCTGAATGTCCTCATGCATAGCGACCAAAAGTCGCCTAACGATCTGGAAGTCCCTCTAGTGGTTATCTGGGCGACATCCACTAGAGTTGGAGTTAACTCAGTAAGATATTTATTGCAGTGTATTAGAAACTGCAATAATTACCTTTGCAGGGTTAAGAGACCTGGGACACTGCACCCAGACCACTTTAATGAGCTTACGTGTCCCTTTAACCTTGTTACATACCTCCTACCGCATGTGCAGTAAAAATTTATGTTTTACTTATCTTTTCCCCTGCTTACCTCTCCTCCACTCAACATGACAGCCACTAGACTTGGACTTTGACCAGACAATATAAACATTACAGTTTCTAAATATCAGCAATGTTTTACATTGCAGGGTTAAAAGAACAGGGCCATAGAACATGGGAGATGATTCAGAGGAGGATAGTTTATTTCAGACTGCTCCTGTTACTAGATCCACAACAGACTGCAATCTAGTTAGAAAAGAATTATGTGTCTTGGTTTACTTGTTAAGGAGATTTTTCTCGATATTATTTCCTTCCAGTACTTGGCACATATCTAAAATGACTAACGCTATGGGAAAATAAGCTGTAATAAAGAAAACAATATCATGCACTATTGTCAGTTATGCAGAAAAACATCTGAGACCGGTGCTTCAAATTCCTATAGCGAAACTCCGGCAAAAAAAGTACAGTGATGTTTCTGATATAGCATGATTAGGCAATATATCAACAATCTAAATTATAATAAGACTATGTTTTACACTAGCCCCTAGCTAAACTCTTCTGCCTGCTAATTGTATCAAACCACCTAGAAGGAACTGTGCAGCTGTACATTAAAGATATACGTTTTCTCAGAAACACTTTGAACTGTATTTTCGAATTTAAGTCAGTTACAGAGGGCTAGATTCTGTAAAAGATAATTACATAACAACCGTTCCATAAATGTCAATGTTCGAACAGGTATTCAGTTACCAGAGTTAATTTTATCTCTTGTAATAGAATGCATCTCTACTTTGCATTTACTGTAGTTCAATGCTTGCATATGAATAGGGGTGTGGTAGGGTGGGGGCATCTTTTACGAAGGAAGATAAATCACAAACTTCTGCTGACTTCATAAACTCCGAGCTGTAACACTTTATTGAGCTGGGAGTACAATGTTACATATTTACCTTTTTTATTTGGTCTGTTAAGATTATTCACTGTGGTCAGAATTGTCAGGAATTCAAAGTGAATTTCATATTTAAGTTTAAAAAAATAGCTTAACTGGAAACATATCTCACTTGTAAAAAAAATATAATTTGAATAATTCTGGCATTAAAGTGGCACTGTCACTGTGTGGGTACTTTGCTGAATTAGCAAATATCCTCGACAGTGACAATCACCGATGGGGGTCCGGTGGGCAGGGGGGGAGTAGGTAAAGGTGAAATTACTTGTCTGTGCATGGCGGGCGCAGCCATCTTTCTTGCTCTGGTCCTATTCAACTCCTGGTGCATGGCATGCGCAAGAGTACAGCACTGTGGTCTATGGGGGATCCTGTGAGCCTGCTGGATCCTCCAAGGACACAGCCAATTCCCTGCAGCCATCACTGGTGGTAATGTCTGTAGGGATTGACTCTTAGATTCTGCCTTGAGTCTAAGAAAGTCAGGAAGAGGAGAAATACAGAGACAGCGTAGTCCCTACTTTGTCTTTGTATATCCCTTGACTGGGTTGGAATTTCTATCTTTATGAAATACAAATTTTTCAGAGAGGCGGGGAGGGATATGACAGTGCCGCTTTAAAATTGAATTATCAGCAATTCTTACTTCGGTAAATGACCCTGTATATTCCCAAAACAAGTGCTGGCATTTAATCAACATGAAAATGAATTTCAAGCCAAACATTGTTTTTCGAACATAACTCACGGTAAGACCTGCCGTCTACTAATTATTAAACCTGTTTCTTTTCTCCAGTTGTTTCCTGTTTTATTCCCCTTCAGAGATATGTTACACCCAACAAAGGAATTCAAAGATATTATTTGGCCATGCTGACAGTATAGCAGCGTTCTGTTTACTGATTTACTTTAATTTTAGTTCTAATGTCTCAATCATTAAAGTGAAGTAACATAGGCAGCATCACTGCATATAAAAAGCTATGATAACTTGCCTGGTTTTACATATATGTTGGATGTTCAAAAAATAAAAATATGTATGTGTTGCTGCAGGAAAGACCTGAAATAACTAGCCTCCCCTTTACAGGTTGGTAATGCTTTAAAAATACATGTTCATGTTAGTACATAAAAGATATTGATGGGAAGTGATAAAGGGATTATAATCCAAAATAGCTGCTGGATTCTCATTTTTCCTGATCAACTATTTTGGCCTGAAATTTAAAATTCCCTGGAAGTTGTTAGACATTTTCAATTTAGGGAATAACCCTGATCATATTGGACAAAAATTATAATAATAATTATAAACTGATATCTGAAATCCAGATTACATTGTCACTACCCCTTATTGGCGGGCAATCAGTAAGGTTTTACAAAAGTTCTCCGACAATCCCCCCCATTCAAACATACTGCATACCTTCTGCACCACACCACAACACCGACGGCCATATACTATCAGAAATCCTTAACTGTGAGAATATTGAGCACTGCAAAACAAGTCTTAGCCCTATATTAGAAGACAGACACACACCCTCCATTAACGACATGGTTTGACAAAATGGAAAAATTACGCGGTCTGGAAGACCTGACTTTTACAGCACAAGGACGCTCACAGACATATTTTAGACATATGGACTCATCACACAGACTTTCAAAGTTTGCTGACATATGGACGACAAGAGAAGTCACCCAGGAGCAGAGTCAGGAAGCTAGGGTTTCGGGTCACTGGTCGGGAAGGGACAGGGGTTGACACCCCTCTTCCTTTTTGATTCTGCCACACCCAATTGGGTCATCCTCACAAGGGAGTGTAGAGGGCATGGGTACTGGAGAATGCCTACATTGGAAATGGCCAAGGGACAGCAAAATGAGACACTAATGTTACTCACCAGCTAGTAGGCTTACCCATTGCACCACTAGAGGAATATGGGCTTGGGCTGTTTTATTCCTTTGGACATAACCCAGATAGCTGCACACTAACATATGGTTCCACAGAACGCATGGGGACACCATATGGCTTTCTATGGGTTTCTGGACCAGAGCAGCTATTCTCTAAATTCAGGAGTCCAAAGAAGTAGACAAAGTTGCCCTAAAAGTTGACTCGACCCAGTAAATATATACAGTATATCAACTCGAATTGTGACTTATTTGACAATTGCATGATGTACATCTCAAACACCTACCTTTCTCTTTTTGTCTACTGTCAGGGAAATATTTTTAACTCATATACATATATTGAGAGATCAAGGCTAAAAGCTATCATCATTGGTAAATTTGATACACATCAGCAGTTGTGGAGTACCTGTAAATAATAGTTATCCTCAAGGGAACTTCCTTGAACTCTCTGAATATGCTACCAAATGAAGGAATTTTCCATAAGAATATGTTACTCATAAAGAAGAAGTGTTACTTGAGACAGTACATGGTCGCTTGACCGTGAACACATGTGCGCGGCAGGGTTAGCAGTGGGAGGGTTAATGCGTGCGCACTGCTGGCAGATCGACGTTGGCATCGGCACGGTCTGTGCAATGCCCTCGCAGACAGATAATGCAGAGGTCCACCCAGACAGCGCTCTTAATAGAGCGCTTGTCCGCGAGGGCACTGTAAGGCGGGAAACCGCAATATATAAGGCGTCCTTAGGTAGCAGCTGGAGTAAAGCAGTATTTCAAAACAGCTGGAGTAAAACAGTATTCCAAAACAGCTGCAGTAAAGCACTATGCCAAAACAGCTGAAGTAAGGCAGTATTCCAAAGCAGTATTCCAAATTTGGATTGGAGCTGTTCCCTGCCCTCGCTCCCTATAAATTTTATTTTATTCCATGTCATGGTTTTTTATTGGGGTTAAGGTCACCTGCCTATTTTAAAGCGGAAGTGACGAGCTGAGTTTGGTGATTCATTTGTTTAACCCCTTAAGGACCAAACTTCTGGAATAAAAGGGTATCATGACATGTCACACATGTCATGTGTCCTTAAGGGGTTAAGTTCTGGCTAATAAGGAGGAACTCTGGTGATTCATGTGTTAAATCTCTAGGGGTTTAAAGATCGGAGATGTTTGGTTACAAGTTATATATTTTAAAGTGATTAAGTTATGGTTTGTTATGTTTTATAAACTAAATAAAAGAACACAGCCTTTTCACCAGATTTCTGAGTCTGTATGTGTTATTATTATTTCACTCTGTATTTACTATGTGTATTTCTTATATGTTGTTATGTTTGGGTATGTTAAGGTTAACCCCTGCAGTGCACATGGGGTCTTTGAATTATTTCACTTAAATAGTGCCCAGAACAAGAGGGGATTATACTTATTTGAAACACTATTTCCTTGCTATTTACATTTAATGTGCATTGCACAGGAAAATGCCTGTTTCTATCAATCATTGAGAGAAACAGCTTATTGGAAAGTTGTGGTGATAGGGGGCTGCTTAAAGCAGTACCCATTGCCATATTTTGTAAAAAAAAAATGTCAGGTCCATAAGACAACAAGCCCTTAAAATAGTCTGATGCTATACTCATGCAAAATTGCAATAATTAATAAAAGCTCTTAACCAAAAAGCATATAATACTTTTACATTTTTATGGCGCAATAGTTAAAATTGGCGTCTTGATTATTTACTGAACTATTTGTGAACAGGAAGTTATTGTAAGACACAGGAAGTAAAGGAATGCATAGGACAATCTCTTTGCATATCCTGTATTAAGCTAGTGTGTTATTCTGAATAATATAGTTTATGTAATCTATGTAGGTTAGAGTAGCTCAGTTCTACTCCTGGCATATTTATTATATAGTAATTCTGTGTACTTTTAAATTGCTCACAATTTCACCGAAAATGTTTTATAAATATCTCATTTTTAAATTAAATATCTAATTTTATTTGCCTGTAGACATTTCCAAAAGGCTAAAAAATGTGTAGATAAAGATTTTAACATCAAAAACACTTTTTGGGTAAATTTATATGTATGACCCAAGTGTCTCATTTAAGTATAACAAAGCTTTTTTGGGGCCTAAATGCCTCTGTCTCTTTTTTCTATTTCCCATAACTGTGAGTTGTGCAAGTAGGAGAGGGAGTGTGACAAGGCAAAGAGTGGTGTGTCAATGACGCAATTACTTTTACAGTGACCCACAAATAATGGACATGTCAGTCTGGCTCGCCAAGCTAACCAGCAATCATGCTGGCCAGTACCCTTAGGGTTGTATGCTTGTATAGCTTGTAAAGCTCAAAGTCCTTAGTTTATTTTACATGGCATGTGTTTAAAGGAACACTCAAGGCACCACAACAACTTCATTTAAATAAAGTAATTGTGGTGCTGGAGGTCCTTGGCATTGTCTGACTGTAAGGGCTTAATCCATTTACAAACAGGCCCCTCTGCCTCCTTCTCTGACACCTGCTTCAATTCAAAGCCTTAGATAAGGCACCAGAGATAGCCCGAAAGCATCAACTGACCCTCTCTGCCAATCGCTGTACTCCCATTGAGAAAAATGCATTAGAAACATATGTTGACAGAAGTGCACACATTTTATTTGATCCACTATATAAATTTTAATAGTATTTGAATTATTCTTTGAATTGTTCTGTAATAAAACCAACAGCATAATCACTCTAGCAAATACTGTAGTGTTTAAGTAATTTTTGTAATGATTATATTATTATGTTAAGGCTACAGGAAGGAACAAGAAATGGCTATTGTAGACTGAAAGAGTAATAATTTTTTTGAGCAGGCAAACATAACTCACACAAAGAATGACATTATTATGACTTCAGAAATATATAGAAGATTGGGTAAACAAAAGTAGGTCCATTCACTTCTTGTGCTTCTCTCTGACGAAATTACTATAAAAATAAATTAAAGTTTAATAAGGTACAATAAGGCTCTGGAATAAAATGTACTGCCCAAACCAATTCCCAAGGGCTTAACTCACACTCTGCCTACGGTGATATAATTTAGAATGGATGATCAGTCTTCTAAGCTTCCTGGATGAACAAAGACATGACACAGAGCAATCAAACAATGAAAAAAAAGGTTGGATTAAATCTGTTTGAAAACAGATTTAATGAATTCTAAAATGCACTAAAGGTAAATAGAACAATAGGAGTATATAGGAAAAAAAGAAGATGGGTGACAATGGGTAATATATTTATAAAGTCATCAAAAAGATGTATATTCGAAAGGGTGGAGCCAGCGCTTTGACGGAGCAGACGTGTGTTGCAGAGCTCTGTTCAATACTAACCTGTATTTGGCGCAAGTTATACAAGATACAAGTGAGGACTTTTCTGTTCCACTCCAAGGAGGACTATGGGGAGATGCTCAAAATCAGCTAAATGTAGCTTCTTCATCAAATCCCTGAGTATTAGGGATCTGCTACACCAAACTCGGAGGCATCATGTGTCTAAGATAGAGCTGGTGAAGGAACCTTCCCCAGCCTCCTCGGAGGCCAGCACAGCAATAATTTGGAGTAGCATTCTAAACACGCAGCAGTACAGTCTGGAGTTACAATGGCAGTCTCCTCGCCTTACCTCAAGTACATCGAGACCAAACCTTGAGAGATACTGAAGCCCTGTTAAGATGGCACCAATGAGACAACCAGCTTCAGCTACCTCAGGGACCATTGCTTTGGACAACCATGATGATGGCCCAACTCCATCGACAGGCAGGACAGGCAGAAAATGACCACTTTACCTGCAAGCAAGGCAGATATAAAAGCCCTGCTGTCAGATATAAAGGCCATTTTTTCTGCTGACATTTCAGTGGGGAGAAAAGATATGGTGACATTTACAGGCTGCGTACAAGCAGTAGAGGAAGATGTGGGAGACATGGGAGACAAACAGCAGGATATGGATATGGATATGGCTATGGCCGTGGCACAACTGCAACAGAGACAGCAGTTTCAAGAGACAAAAATGGCCCAAATAGAGGACTTCCACCAAAGCCAGAATATAAGAATAAGAGATGTTCACCACTATTGTCTGGTAGCAATTCCAAAGACATACTACCAAGCTTCTGGAAATATGCTATACCATACTGGTGGGTCCCTGAATTCAGGCTAAGTGTCCAATACTGAAGCTCACTGACTCAACAGAGCTAATGCTCTTATCACAACTTTGGGACTTTCTCTACCTAACACAGATACCTCTTTAACTGGTCGACAGCCTGACAAGCCACAATGGGATGTAGACAACATTCAGCCATTTTACCTGGTCGGCAAGAAACCCACATCCACCTTGAAAATACCTACAGCTGTCACCTGATTAGCCAGACTCTGGTGCTATAAGCACTGTCTCCTATGCCACCGCAAATACGTTTATTTCCATAGTTGTACGTTTATTTTTTTATTTTTTTTGCAGTTTCTCAATGCATAATTTGTTCTTTAAGAGTGCATATTTTCCAGAATATCTACTTATACAACCACTCATGAGCAGCATTTGCCCTAGCTTTATGAAAGTTGTTTACTAATATTCAGGCCCGGATTAACATAGGGGCTGATGGAGCTGCAGCTCTAGGCCCAAGCCCATGGAATAGGCACCTTGATTTAAAAAAAATTAGGGTTAGGGTTTCCAGGTATTTCTCAGGTATTTCAAAGGGGTTGCCAGGTATTTTTCAGAATATTTCTCAGGTATTTGAGGCTGCCTAGCTGGTGCCGGTATAATATCGGCAATACAAATGTCAGCCTCAGTATAAACTGAGATTAGATGCAATACTGCCACCGGCCAGTTGGTGGCGCTGTGTGTGTGTGTGTGTGTGTGTGTGGAGAGAGGCAGGGATAGGAAGTTACAGCATCTCCCTTCCTGCCTCTTTCTACTCACTGATCTGCGGGGGAGCAGCTCAGCCCAGAGAGCCCAGAGAGCAGCTCCCAGCCTGCAGAGACCGTCAACAGCTCAGGTAAGTGAGGGATGAGGGGAAAGGCTGCAGGGAGACATGGGGACACAGACACTGGGGGACACTGAGACACTAGGGGACACTGTGAAACATGGGGACACTAGGGGACACTGGAAGACATTGGGACACTTGGGAACACTGAGACACGAGGGGGCACTGGGAGACCTGGGGACACAGACACTAGGGGAAACTGTGAGAGATGGGGACAGTGAGAGACTTGGGGACACTGGGAGACATAGAGACACTTGGTGATAGGCATGTGCATTGGGAAAATTTTCGGTTCGGCATTCCGAAATTCAGGACTTCGGCAATTCGGGACTTCACTTATAAAGCCTTGTCCCGCCCTGCAATTAGGCTCAGAGCACTCTGATTGGTGGGTTTAAGCCATCCAATCAGAGTGCTCTGGCAGGTAAATGAAGAGACTGACAGGTAAGTCTCTAAATTTACCTGTCACAGCACTCTGATTGGTTAGCTTGAAATCCACCAATCAGAGTGCTCTGTGTCATTTTACACAGCGTGGGAAAGTTCTTTGGAATTTTCACACGCTGTGTAATTTGACTCATAACAACACTCTGGTGGATTGAGGGGGGTAGGTAGGGGTTAATTATTTTTGGGAGGGGGTGACTAGTGGTTTGGGGACCCCTAGTCACCTGGGGTGGGGGTGGTTATATTTTTATTTAGGGTCCCCACCCACCGCTCAGTGGTGGGGGCAAGGGGGGAGGATATTAGGTTCCCCCCCTTAATTGGTATATAGGGCCCCCACCCACCACTCAGGGGTGGGAACCAGGGGGGAGGACATTAGGTCCCCCCCAATTGGTTTTTAGGGCCCCCACCCACCTCTCAGGGATGGGGGGTCCCGGGAGATCACATTAGGTCCCCCCCCAATTGGTTTTTAGGGCCCCCACCCACCACTCAGGGTTGGGGGCCAGGGGGGAGGACATTAGGTCCCACCCTAATTGTTTTTAAGGGCCCCCACTTGCCGCTCAGGGGAGATGGCCAGGGGGGAGGACAATAGGTCCCCCCCATTCTGATTTAGGGCCCCCACCCACCGCTCAGGGGTGGGGGCCGGGGGGAGGACAATAGGTCCTCCCCCTTATTTTACTTCAGGGCCCCCACCCGCCATTCAGGGGTGGGGGCCGGTTGGGGCATTAGGTCCCCCCTTCAGGTTAGAAGCCCCCACTCGAACAGCACGTGTAGGGGCTCGGGAGGGAGGGACATGCTTTTTTTTTTAACATTAAGCAGCCACAGGCTGCTCACTGTTTACTAGACATGCCGCTACGTGTGGTATAGCGAGTAGGAGCATAATTTACTAATACTAACTAATCTTTACTTAGTATTAGTAAATTTGGCCGAAAGACCAATTTAGGTCTTTCAGCCTTTTAGTAGATAGCTCACTAATACCGTGGGCATTAGGGAGTTATCTACTTATTCATTCCTGTCATTCCATTGACAGGCTAAGTAACTTACATTTCATATGAATGTGTGTTACTTGATTGTTGTAAGTGTTGCAAATGCTTACAGCTGAATCCTGGCTATGTTTGTATACTTTTTATTTAAATTGTATACAGTGTAACATTTTTCTTGAGAGAGAGAGAGAGAGAGAGAGAGATATGAATGGAAGGGGGAGAGAGATATGAATGGAAGGGGGGGAGAGAGATATGAATGGAAGAGGGGAGATAAATATGAATGGAAGGGGGAAAGGGAGATGTGACTAGAAGGGGGAGAGGGAGATATGAATGGAAGGGGGGAGAGAAATATGAATGGAAGGGAGGAAGATATGAATGGAAGGGGGAGAGAGATATAATTGGAAGGGGGAGAGAGATATGAATTGAAGGGGGAAAGGGAGATATGAATGAAGGGGGGAGGGAGATGGATGGGAGAAAGAGACATGGATGGAATGGGTAGGGAGAGAGACATGGGGAGAGAGACATGAATGGAATGGGAAGAAATATGTGGGGAGAGAGATATGACTTATATGGCCCTTGCTAGCTTTAGAGTTTGACATGCTTGTATTACAGCATAATGAGCAATTATTCTGAGAGCAGTAAAAGCTCAAGAAATCTAGAGATCAGGAATGTGATGCCTATATCTCAAATGTTCCATTATGTGACTTAAATCGTGCATTATTACTGTAATATTATTGTATTGCATTTTGCATTTATATAATGACTGTGTTTTATATCTGCACATATTAAACATGAGTGTATGTTGGAAACATAAAAAAACATAAACACTAAATATAAAATAACTGGAAATGCATCATATTAAAATGTTTTAATGCCATCTGCCATTCCATCTGTTGACATCAACTTCTTCAATTTCAATGAATAAATAATACATCATTTATTCAGTACCTAATAAGCCAAGAAATATTCATGAGACTCAACAACAGATAACAGCGTAATAGTTTGCCATATGGAAGGGTCCACTTACAAATGTATCAAAACAATTTTAGCTTAATTATGCCATTAATAATTGTGTTTTTTCTTGAGTGTATTTGGGTGATGACACACATAAAAGTGTCTGGTATTGCGGTGTCTTCAAAGTGGCCTGTCTACTATTTTTCAAACAAGGGCACCTCCTGTCTGACTACCCTTTACATTTTGGATATACCCTAAGGTTATACTAAAATCCCTCTGCTATGCTGCTATGCTAGATTGGCCAAGCAAGATATGAATGACAGACAGTTATGTCAAAATCAAAATGTGAAATCTGTGTTGGGCAAAAGTCTTTGGATTCTTTTAAACTTTGTTTTTAAAACGCTTTTTAAAATGTTCCTGGTCTATGCATTTTTGCTTAAGTATGTTACGTTTAAAGAACAAGGAAGAGAAAAAAAAGGGGGAATTTTCTTTTTCAAGAACATTCTGGTTTCTGGATGTCAATATTACCCAACTCAATGGAGCTGTTTTTATTGAATTCTTCAGTTGGACAGAACACTCAGAGTCTACAGTTTGCACAATTATTGCAGTTGGTGATATTACTACAACTACTTACAAATGCTAATACTGATGACATATTAAACTGTTGTAACAGTATAGTTTTTACATTATTGTTTGTTTGTGTTCAACTTTGACATATATATTTTTTTCTGTCATATGTATAGCCCTCATAGGTATTTGAATCTGATGTTTATTTTGCTGCACTATGTTGTAAATACACAAGGAATGCACACAGTTTCCGTGTTACAAGCTGCCATGATATTGTACTTTATTCGCTAAATATTGAATTTTAGAGAAGTGAAAACCCAACAAATATTAGGCTATAACAGACAAACTGTGAGTATGGCTGGGTAGGAGAATGTTTCCAAATAAGCTATTATTAGCCTAAATTTCATGATTCCGTTTTTAATTTAGTGTAATTCAGCGTTAAGTAAATCAATTCCACTCTCTCTGAAATGTTACTCTAATAAAATAAACCCAAAAACGTGGACAGCACTAAAACATTTTTCTAATATAGAGTGTAGCACAGAAAATCATAAAACAATCCTAAAACCAGCAGTAATCACCAAAATAAGTGACTTAAAGAATCCAAAACCAGAAGATGGTGTTGCGCTGAACTATTATTCTGCTCAAATGGTCAGTTTATCGCTTACCAAAAAACTATATTCAAAAAAAATCTGAAAACATACATATAAACAAATATAGTGCAGACCATCTGATTTCAAATACTGTATTTTTGTAGTGCACACTTATAAGAAAGTTGGGAGTTCACACTCACATTTCCCAGAGCCTGATCAACCCTGGAGAGGGTAAAATCCCACAATCAGGTATCCCAAATAAACCAAGAGCGTACTTCTGCAACACTGTATGGGAGACAGAACCCGGAGCACACCAATGGCACAGTATAAAAGTATATATTTATTAGTTAAACAATTAAAACTGCTTACTCAAAAAGTTGTGGGCTTGTGATGTACAAGTTCCCACAAAAAGTGCTTAGGTTAAAAGTCAGTAGCTTCCTTGTTTTAGATCATGGCTCCGCCCCCCGTGACATAACGCGTTTCACCCACATGACATGGGCTTCCTCAGACGTCCTCTTCATGCTGCTTACTGTCTATATGTGTCCATAGCTCCAGCTCCTTTCGTTTCGGATTGGTGGAGTCCGTAAAATATGTCATCAAATATGCAAATCTTCTCCCTCTTGTTTCCACTTGATCTTTCTGATGGAAGTTTTCAAAGTCTTTACAATAACACCTCAGAGTTCATACATATCGTCCATTAAACATAAGAAAGACCTTTGAAGAGTTTGTCATGAGGAAAGTTGAAAAAATGGAAAGGGTCAACAAATATAAAATGAATTTAAAAAGGGAAGAAATTAAAGCCCTGCAAGAAGTGGTTATGGAAGGAGCAATACATATGGTGTTGTATCCCTGTGAGGTACAGCTTAATAGTATTATGTGAAAATTTAGATTTAAGGTGGCAAAAAGATGCAAAAGCTATCAGTGAAGAAGCCTCAAACCGGTCGGCTAGGTGATGGTCAGACATTAATTGTTTGTACAAGTGAAAAGCTCTGTGACACGCGTGTTGAGTGCTGGTGGATAAGGCTAACTTGGTGAGAACGTGGCTGTGCTGAAGTAGTTCATCTACTCCATGATAAGGTCTTGGAAAGTTGGAGCTGGGGTTGCCACACGAGCTGCCGAGGGTAGGGACAGCCTGAAAGCCTGAAATTGAAAGCGAGATAGTTGGTCAGCTGCCGTGTTTTATATGCCGGGAACATGGGAGCATACAATGTGGAACTGATGGGTAGCTGCCAGCCATGTCAGTTTCCTAAGGAAACTCATAATCACCAAGGAGGAAGAGCGACTCTTATTGATAATGTGGCATATTGCCAGGTTGTCAGAAAAGCAGCGTACGCACTGCCCTTTTCACATCCTACACCAAATGACAGCTGCAGCAACTATCGGGTATATTTCAAATAGGGCTGAGTTAGTGTGAAACCCCTCAATGCCCTGTGTTTCTGTTGCCCAGGTCCCCCAGAGCCATTCTGTGCCGAAAATGGCTGCATATCCCGCAGATGATGCCGCGTCTGTCCAAATGACAGGTGACTGTGAATCAATCTGCGGGAGGAACATGCTCCTCCCATTCCAGTCCGAGAGGAATTTGTACCACATCTGGAGGTCAGCGGTCGCAGGACCGTCCAAGGATATGCGGACATGGTCATTGGAAAAAGTGGGGAACAGGGCAAAGAGCCTAGAATGAAAGCCCTGCCCTGAGGGATTATGCGCATAGCGAAATATAGTGAACCCAAAAGTGATTGTAATTCTTTACGATTGCAAGACCCCCTGTGCATGTAGTGACTGATATCGTGTAGGATGTGATCGATCTTACCTCTAGGGAGGCTGGCCATCATTGTTGATGAATCCAGCAAAATACCAAGAAAATTTATGATCGTGCCTGGTCCTTTGGTTTTAGTGGGTGACACTGGGATACCAAGGGAGGTAAATAGCTTTACTGCTTTGTCTTGACTACGTGGGGGGTTGGGATTAGATTCGATGAACAAAAAATTGTCTAAGTAATGTATCATATTTGGGCACCTGCAGGTTTAAGGAGGAGCCAACACAAAGCTTCTGCGAACGTGTCAAAAATCCTCGGACTACTCTTGGCCCCAAAAGTGAGCTTTGTAAAAAAGTAGTGGGCACCTTGCCACTTAACACCATGCAGGTGCCACAAAGAGGGGTGTATAGGTAACAATTTAAAAGCATTCACAATATCCGTCTTGCAAAGCCAAGCCTCCAACCCTGCCGATCTGATAGCCGCAGTAGTGTCATCAATAGTGGAGTATTGAAGGGAAAATTCCTCGGATGTAATCAATGAGTTTAGGCTGGGGATGGCTGAAGAGTGGGGGGCGGATAGGTCAATGATGAGTCTGGGTTTCTCTGAATGTTTACTGGAAACCAGCCCGATAGGGTTAGTTCTCCAGCTGGAAAAGGGGGGGTTACAAAAAGGCCCAATGACGAACCCCTGATCCACTTCAAGTTGTAACAAGGTAATGACTGAAGTAGGGTCATTAGTGGCAGACTGCAAATTGTGACACTCTAGTACCCCTGCTGGCATGTAAACGAGCCCCGTGTGAAAACCCTGGGTGAGACCTGTGCATAAAAATTCCACAAGGTGTTTGGAGGAGTGCATGGACAGCATACATGCAAGTACAGGAACATTCACCGGAGACAAATAAGGTTTCTGGTACATTTTATTTGGGCACATGAATTTTGCATGTGCCCTGAAACAATGCGAGCATACGTGTAATAAGCGGCAGGCGCTGTAACCGCAGGAGCCCTCATTGAAGTTGTTGCAAATCTGAGATTTGCCTAGGTACACTACTGGACGACCCAGTTTGTCTCTGGTCTGTTTCTCAGCCCTTGGGGGATGCTGTAAAGATGAGCCGGGAACGCTGTCCGGACAGAGGGGGCAGAGATTAGCTGTGTGAGCGGGTGACGTGCATATGACACAAGCTGGTGTCCTAAGCCCTGCGAAATGTCTGAGGAACAGTTCGTTGTCCAGTTGGCTCCAATCCATCTGGATGCCGTACTGAGACAACGTGGCCAACACTTTTGATGAAAAGGACTTGTGGTAGTCATAAAAAGTATAGCAACCATACTTATTAGCCAGGTCCACCAGCTTATGCATATATAGATCCAGTTTCTCCCTCCTATGGGGATGAACCGTGCATAGAATATCTCTAAAGATACCGAAGGCCAGAACAAAATCAGGAATGGACAGTTTCTTACTGAGTCTGGGGTCTCTGGCTTTTAGAACCACTGAGATGTCCCCGTAGTCGTAAGAATGGTTATCCATGACATCCTGGGAGGCAATGAGCAGTGAGACTAAGTTCCAGGATGTCCTTCTTAAGATTAGCCGGAACCATGTGGGCAGGATTAATAACGTGGGCGGCTGCCTTTGTGGGTATGGAATTACCCGCTATTGCTGTGGGTATGACCGGGATTACTTCGGTGAGAGGGACAGGAGGCTGTATTGGGAAGCTACGGGCTTCCAGTCTCTCCAGCCTGTCATTGACCTTCCCCATAGAAGAGATTAGAGAGGCAACCATGGCATGGAGAGTCGCTTCTTGAGAGCCGCTTGTGCCTTCCCCTGCGTCTGTATTAAGGGTATCGGTTCTTAGTAACTTGAACAGTTCTGCTTTCCTGGCAGTAGCCGGGAAAGGGATACTGCGTTTGCGTAATTCTGCAGTGATGCGGGGGATAGTCCATTATCTGATGGACGAGGGACTTCCCATGTCGCCCTTGCAAGTCGGGGTGAGTGACCTAGCAGGGGTGCTAGGGATTGACATCCTCACCATCGTCTGGGAGTAGGGACATACTGAAAATATATAATAGACATTGTTGGTAACCAGGGGTGTGAAATAACAGGTGGCTAGCTAGTGCCAGATGGCGAAAGATTATTCTATGATTTGTGGCAGGTGAGGCCCTACTAGTGCCAAGTGGCTAGAGAGGCTCTATCTATGAGTTGGCGCGAGGGACGTGGACACCTTCAATGGTGATAGGACGTTGGCCTCTCCATGAGTAGACAGGAGGGGTATTTGGCAGTGACTGGTGTCGCCCTTTCTATATAATTTGCGAGGCTATCTGAAAGGCTGTGTTTACAATAGCGTGACCCAACATACCTGCAGAAAATTGAGCCCTGGCTTCTGTATGAAATAAAACAGAGGTCTCTTAAGTAGGGTCGGGGGCCTAGAATAGCTGATCCGTCCAGGGGTATCCGCCTGGAGGTAAAAGAATTTTAGATAAGGTACTCTTGCAAGATATACACATAAGACTGTGAAAACTGAGAGTAGTAAGCATTTAGGGGGTGACTGCAGAGAGTGCTGACCAACCTATAGACACAATGCTCCCAGTAGCCATGTTTCCTTTAATATTAACAGGGATTCATTATCTTAAAACTTTAAAGTTTACTACTAAAATAATTCAGATATCGTATGATATTATCTAACCACCAGTAAGTAATGCATATACTATTATAACTGCTATAACTGATAAGCATGAAGTACCTATATGTATTATAACAGGATTCCTTCTTGCAGTAATTTATATATATGAACAAACACAGCATTTAAACAATGAAAGGCATTGTAATAATGTTGTAATTATTATGTTAATGGCTGAAGCTAGGAGTCAGCCAGCACCAGACCAGTGCACACACCCTCCCTCCCTTTTTAACCTGTGCAAAATAGCGGACCGGATTACCCAGACAAGCAGCCCACCTCCCCCCTTCCTTGTGTAATGCCGGCGGGAAACAGGGACTCCTTACGGTAAAGGAGTCTCTGAGATCTGTTCCCGCCTGTGCCGATTGTAGTTTACCCCCGACAAACCAGCCCACCGTCCCCCTCAATCTATTTAATGTTGCTGGCCGGCAGGAACAGGGACTCCTACGGTAATGGAGTCTCTGTGCCTGTTCCCGTCCTTGCCGTGCTGCACAGTGAATAATTACCCCCTGCTCACCGCCCTGTCGAGCTGGGGGAGGCAGTCGGCATGTGGAGCCGGTCAGGCTGGGGAGCCGGTAGTGCCGGGGAGTCCCGGGTACTCACGATGTGACGTTTGAAACAGGCGCCGCGTCTCACCGGAAGTGACGGAGCGCAACAGGAAGCCGGAAGGAAAAAAGGCCGGCGAGTATCACGCTGTTCGTCTAGACCAACGAAGGTAAGTAAGGGAAGGGGGGAGTCCCTTAAGTAGGTCTATAGCCCCTCCCACAACTTCAGGCCATGCCTTCCAATATATGAATAGTGATTGCTTAATGTTGCCTGATGTAGTCTGAAAGTGTGTTGTGATTTCTGTGATAATAGTTCTCATCATAGAGTGAGTATGTCAAAGTGAGTAGTTTTATTCTAGTTATAAGTGGGAGGATCAAGAATGCAATCTTACTATGTATTGTCTTTAGCAGCAATGACTCATCCAATTTCCAGAATTACCAGCTTAGTAATTATAGTTGGGAAAATAAATCACAATTAGTATTATTTTGTATAGTGTTTGAGTAATTACATCCAATAACATTGAGAACTTAAAAGAACACAATAGGCACCAAGACCACTTCATCTCAATGAAGTGGTCTGGGTGCCGTGTGTCCTCCCATTTTAACCCTGCAGTTGAAAACATTGCCATTCTGCAAGAACGGAAATGTTTCCATTGCAGGGTCAAGCTGTCCCTAGGTGTTGTCAATATGATAGCCACTACAGCTGCTTTCATAGAATAGAAGGCCGAAACAATCGTCCAGGGTTGCGGTATCTATCGTGCAGAGAGAATTTGCCAGCAATTCAGTTCTGGACTGCCATTATGGGTGGGATAGGACTGACATGCCTTGGAACTGGTTTTCTCTGTAATGGCACAAGTGAGCTAAGACTATTTTGAGACCTGAGTGGGGATTTACTGAAGGGCAAACTATGGAGTTCCTCTAAGCTTCTGTCCATTCTCAGAGTTCTCATATTCTCTGTTTTGGTAAAATAGCAGAGTGGCCTCAAACATCTACCAACACCATTGCCATTTGAATACATGCAGCACAGCAGGGTTTTTAAATTAATTAATTGCATAGTTACATATGCTGAAAAGAGACATGTGTCCATCAAGTTCACCCTTCCTCACATCTGTTTTTTGCGGTTGATCCAAAAGAAGGCAAAAAATGTGCATTCGGCTCCTCTCGGGAGCTGACGTCGACGGGGATGGAGAGGTCACCAGTGCCGAGGGAGCCTTGCACAGGATTAAGGTAAGTGTCTGAAGGGGTTTTAACCCCTTCAGCGCCGAGGGAAGGGGGCCCTGAGGGAGGGGGGCACTCCAAGAGCCTAAAGTGCCGGAAAAACGGATTTGTTTCCCTTGCACTATAGGATCCCTTTAACCCCTTAAGGACACATGACATGTGTGACACGTCATGATTCCCTTTTATTCTAGAAGTTTGGTCCTTAAGGGGTTAAGGTAAAAAAAAAAATACCTTTCCTTTGCCTTAAACTAAATCTTCTTTCTTCCAGTCTAAACGCATGACCTTGTGTCCTTTGTATAGTCCTATTTGTGAATAGATTTCCACACAATGGTTTGTATTGGCCCCAGATATATTTGTATAATGTTATCATATTCCCTCTGAAGCAATGTTTTTTTCTAAACTAAAGAGGTTTAAATTTGTTAACCTTTCTATATAGCTAAATGTTCCATTCCTTTTATAAGTTTTCTAGCCCGCCTCTGCACTCTTTCCAGTGCCATAATATCCTTCTTTAGAACAGATGCCCAAAATTGCACAGCATATTCAAGATGTGGTTTTACCAGCGATTTATACAGAGGCAAAATGATTTTCTCATCACGAGAATTAATGCCCTTACTGACCTAAGCAACTGCTGATTGACATTGCACTTTGTTGCCTGGTTTGTTGTCTATAACAATTGTAGATTATGCTAACGTAGTATACTAATAATCTTAATTTTAGTAATGACAGGAGGCAAGTATTTTGCATTGACTTTCTTTACTTAAAACTCCAGCAGCAACAAGTCAATCAAAAACCTTTAACCAATCAGAAAACAACAGTCATCACAGATATAAGGCAGGAGAGCCCATAATGCTCCCTCTTTCTTTGCTGCTCCTACAGGAACAGGTCAGAGTATATGCTTTTTAGCTTGTCACTCTTGTATAATCCTAATTTGACTTTTTTTATGTACTGTTATTTACTTCAAACTGTCTCTTTAGGGTTGGTTAACCTATTCCTTTCGGTTGTACTCCTTGTACTTACTATCTAATAACCTTTTATTGTGTTTGTGCCTTCCTTGTCAGCCTATACCAGTTTGCTGTCAGAGTATATGCTTCTTAGCTTGTTACTATTATTCAATCCTAACCTGACTGTTTTATTTACTGTTAGTTACTATTTGTCCTTACTCCTGTACTTAATATCCGCTTTATATTGAGTTTGTGCCTTCCCTGTCAGCCCATTTCTGATTGTGTGGCTCCCTGGCCTCTACCTCTCCAATCTGTGTACTGTATACTATCTGGTCGCGGCCAGCATCGACCTGCAGCATTTTAGGGCATAGGGGGCCTCTCAGACTAACATACTAACTTCTGGGGCTGTCAGGGATTCTCACTCTCGGACCCGCGGGAGTTCTTCCCGCCAGGTCCACGCACGCGGCGACCATCTTGGATCTCACGAGATTCACGGTGGCCATTTTGTTTTTCTCACAGGCACTCTGTAATCTGGCCTGCAACTAACCGCAAGTGGAGACACCACCTGTCACTCCCAGCACACTCAGGCACACAGGACCTATCATACAAGGTGAACTTACAGCCAATATACAATATAAAGTCTATTAACCTCTTAAGGACCAAACTTCTGGAAGAAAAGGGAATCATGACATGTCACACATGTCATGTGTCCTTAAGGGGTTAAGAATCTATGTGTATTTTTATTTTTTTGTGCTGCCATCTTTTTAATATGATGAGTCACATATTCATAAATATAAAGTAATATTTTAAGAAGGGTGTTTCTGATACAGGCAGAACATTGCCGTGACTGGATATTTATTATCTTGTAATAAATATATTCAGCTGAAGCACTGTTGGACTGAGTAATACAAATTAAATTATGGGCATTATAAATAAAAAAAAAAATGGCCGAGCCATTTATGTGATATTTCATATTATTTCCATTTGACAAGATTAATTGTCGAGGTGGGGGAATCTGTCTACCAGAGACAGCAATTGGTGCTATCCTTTGAGTGCCTTTCATGGAAGCATGAGGAACTATTTGGTAAGTTAAAAAAACTGAGTCATTGCTTCGGCCTTGAATATCTTTATTAAACTTATCTTTAAAGGAACAGTATAGTTACATTATAGTGTCCCTCTGCACCCATAGCCTGCAGCAATGGAACGGTTAAAAATCCTTTTAATATTTATCTGATTCCAGCGCCAAAGATTCTCCATCTCCTCAAACATTAGCACGAAGGGGAACCAAGTGTGCATTTGTTTGAACGAATGCCTTCGCATGGAGAATTGAAAGATGCTGGATGTCCTTATGCAAAGCGTGAAGACATCTAGCATCAGGCCCGGACTGGCCATCGGGCACGGAGGGCAAATGCCCGGTGGGCCGCGGTGGCCATGGGCCGAGGCCGGCAGGGGAGGTCCCAGGATCTCCCCTGCCGGTCTATGCAGGCACTCTCCCAGCGCCGGCCCCGCTTTGTGCCACGACGGGCCGGTGGGGAGATCAAGGATCCCCCTGACCGGCCCACATGCGGCCGCCGGCGGGGAGAGAGGGAGGGAGGGAGCCAGCCAGGCTGGAGAGAGGACCCGGCGGAGCTCTAACTTGCAGCTCCGCCGGGTTCCTCTCGCGAGATCCGGCGCGTTGCCATGGCAACGACCGGATCTCGCGAGAGTGAACTCTAGCCTCACAGGCTAGAGTTCACTCACCCACGAGGACCACCAGGGAACACCGCCACCCTGCCTGCCAGCGTGCCGGACCCCCCTCCCTCCCAGGCTAAAGGTAAGAAGGGAGGGGGGACATAATGCCTGTTTTTTTTATTTTATTTTTTTTATTTACCCCCCCCTACACACACACACAATAACATTTATACAGCACTCTCACACCCATCACACTCACAGCACTCTCACACAGCACTTTCACACAGCACTCTCTCACAGAGCACTCTCTCACAGAGCACTCTCACACACACACAGCACTCTCTCACACAGCACTCTCACACCCATCACACACAGCACTCTCACAGAGCACTCTCACACACTCACAGCACTCTCTCACACAGCACTTTCACACACAGCACTCTCTCACAGAGCACTCTCACACACACACAGCACTCTCACACCCATCACACACAGCACTCTCACACAGCACTCTCACAGCACTCACAGCACTCTCTCACACAGAACTCTCACACCCATCACACTCACACCCATCACACTCACAGCACTTTCACACACAGCACTCTCTCACAGAGCACTCTCACACACACACAGCACTCTCTCACACAGCACTTTCACACACACACAGCACTCTCTCACACAGCACTTTCACACACAGCACTCTCTCACAGAGCACTCTCTCACACAGCACTCTCACACCCATCACACTCACACCACTTTCACACACACAGCACTCTCTCACAGAGCACTCTCACACACACACAGCACTCTCTCACACAGCACTCTCACACCCATCACACACAGCACTCTCACAGAGCACTCTCACACCCATCACACTCACAGCACTTTCACACACACAGCACTCTCTCACAGAGCACTCTCACACACACACAGCACTCTCTCACACAACACTCTCACACCCATCACACACAGCACTCTCACAGAGCACTCTCACACACACACAGCATTCTCTCACACAGCACTCTCACACCCATCACACTCACAGCACTCTCACAGAGCACTCTCACACAGCACTCTCACACCCATCTCACACAGGGCACTCTCACACGGCACTCTCACACCCATCACTCACACCGCACCCTCACACACACACATACTGCACCCCTCACATACACACAGAACCCCCCCAACACACTGCACCACACACATACACAATACTTCCAAATATATATGTGTGTGTGTGTGTGTGTGTGTATATATATATATATATATATATATACACACACACACACACACACACACACACACACACACACACACACACACAACACTCTTAAAGGACCACTCTAGCCACCCAGAACACTTCAGCTTAATGAAGTGGTCTTGGTGCTAGGTTCTTCTAGGGTTAACCCATTGTTTTATAAACATAGCAGTTTCAGAGAAACTGCTATGTTTATCAATGGGTTAAGCCTTCCCCCAAAGCCTCTAGCAGCTGTCTCATTGACCGCCGCTAGAGGCGCTTGCGTGCTTTGCACGCAAGCGTCCATAGCAAAGCATTATAAATGCTTTCCTATGCGACCGGCTGAATGCGAGCGTAGCTCTTGCTGCGCGTGCGCATTCAGCCGACGGGGCGGATCGGAGGAGGAGAGCTCCCCGCCCGGCGCTGGAAAAAGGTAAGTTTTAACCCCTTTCAGAGCCGGGCGGGAGGGGGTCCCTGAGCCACATATGCATCACATTACACCACAAACACAACACGACTAAAACCGACCTTATTACACAATACCACACCACGACCAGCTCACTCTACACACACGCAATACCACAAGCAGGCTCCAAACACATGCACAATACTCTTTCCTGGCCTTTTGTCTCCTGGTATCCATTTATAGAGACACCAGAGACAAGTTGCAAGGAAAGACAGTGCAAGCATGTTATTAAATTTGCTTGCACTGTGCAGAACAAATACAGGACTTTTTTCTCATGCTAGAGCTCTTCAGCAGAGCTCTGCGCATGGTCTGCCCTGGAAGAGCATTGAACCAACATGCTCACTTTGAGAGGAGGCGTGTTTGTCATTGGTGATGACAAAACACACCTCCTATGCCCCGCTACCTTTTTAGTGGGCCGCTGTGTTAAAAAAATGCCCGGGCCGAATTTTTCTCCCAGTCCGGCCCTGTCTAGCATCGTTTCATGGAGTTAAAGGATCACTAGAGGGCCAGGAACACAAACATGTATTCCTGACACTATAGTGTTAAAACCACCATTTAGCCCCCCTGGGACCTCCCTGCCTCCATAAATATGGCCACATCTTACTGTATTCAAGCCAGAAGCTGTAGATCTGCATGCTGTTTACCTAAAAAAAAAAACAAGCAGTCTGCTGAGGTCATTAGAAGTGGTAGCCTGATCCAATCACAATGCTTCCCCATAGGATTAGCTGAGACTGACAAGGAGGCAGATCAGGGGCAGAGCCAGCATGGTTCAAACACAGCCCTGGCCAATCAACATCTCCTCATAGAGATGAATTGAATCAATGAATCTCTATGAGGAAAGTTCAGTGTCTGCATGTACAGGGAGTGCAGAATTATTAGGCAAGTTGTATTTTTGAGGATTAATTTTATTATTGAACAACAACCATGTTCTCAATGAACCCAAAAAACTCATTAATATCAAAGCTGAATATTTTTGGAAGTAGTTTTTAGTTTGTTTTTAGTTATAGCTATGTTAGGGGGATATCTGTGTGTGCAGGTGACTATTACTGTGCATAATTATTAGGCAACTTAACAAAAAACAAATATATACCCATTTCAATTATTTATTATTACCAGTGAAACCAATATAACATCTCAACATTCACAAATATACATTTCTGACATTCAAAAACAAAACAAAAACAAATCAGTGACCAATATAGCCACCTTTCTTTGCAAGGACACTCAAAAGCCTGCCATCCATGGATTCTGTCAGTGTTTTGATCTGTTCACCATCAACATTGCGTGCAGCAGCAACCACAGCCTCCCAGACACTGTTCAGAGAGGTGTACTGTTTTCCCTCCTTGTAAATCTCACATTTGATAATGGACCACAGGTTCTCAATGGGGTTCAGATCAGGTGAACAAGGAGGCCATGTCATTAGATTTTCTTCTTTTATACCCTTTCTTGCCAGCCACGCTGTGGAGTACTTGGACGCGTGTGATGGAGCATTGTCCTGCATGAAAATCATGTTTTTCTTGAAGGATGCAGACTTCTTCCTGTACCACTGCTTGAAGAAGGTGTCTTCCAGGAACTGGCAGTAGGACTGGGAGTTGAGCTTGACTCCATCCTCAACCCGAAAAGGCCCCACAAGCTCATCTTTGATGATACCAGCCCAAACCAGTACTCCACCTCCACCTTGCTGGCGTCTGAGTCGGACTGGAGCTCTCTGCCCTTTACCAATCCAGCCACGGGCCCATCCATCTGGCCCATCAAGACTCACTCTCATTTCATCAGTCCATAAAACCTTAGAAAAATCAGTCTTGAGATATTTCTTGGCCCAGTCTTGACGTTTCAGCTTGTGTGTCTTGTTCAGTGGTGGTCGTCTTTCAGCCTTTCTTACCTTGGCCATGTCTCTGAGTATTGCACACCTTGTGCTTTTGGGCACTCCAGTGATGTTGCAGCTCTGAAATATGGCCAAACTGGTGGCAAGTGGCATCGTGGCAGCTGCACGCTTGACTTTTCTCAGTTCATGGGCAGTTATTTTGCGCCTTGGTTTTTCCACACGCTTCTTGCGACCCTGTTGACTATTTTGAATGAAACGCTTGATTGTTCGATGATCACGCTTCAGAAGCTTTGCAATTTTAAGAGTGCTGCATCCCTCTGCAAGATATCTCACTATTTTTGACTTTTCTGAGCCTGTCAAGTCCTTCTTTTGACCCATTTTGCCAAAGGAAAGGAAGTTGCCTAATAATTATGCACACCTGATATAGGGTGTTGATGTCATTAGAACACACCCCTTCTCATTACAGAGATGCACATCACCTAATATGCTTAATTGGTAGTAGGCTTTCAAGCCTATACAGCTTGGAGTAAGACAACATGCATAAAGAGGATGATGTGGTCAAAATACTCATTTGCCTAATAATTCTGCACTCCCTGTAGAGGGAAGGGACACTGAATATTTGGATGCATTTTAGGCAGCCATGACCCAGTAAGGATCTCTAATAGCCATCTGAGGAGTGGCCAGTGAAGTTATCACTAGGCTGTAATGTAAAAACTGCATTTTCTCTGAAAAGACAGTGTTTACAGCAAAAGGCCTGAAGGTAATGATTCTACTCACCAGAACAAAATACATAAGCTGTAGTGTCCCTTTAAACTTTGTGAAAATGCAGGAAGAGCCTCTAGTGGCAGTCTGGTAGCCAACCACTAGAGGCAAACTTAACCCTGCAATGAAAACATAGCAGTTTCTCTAAAATTGCAATGTTTTCAGCTGCAGAGTTAAGAGGACAGTGATACTGCAATCAGACCACTTCAATGTGATGAAGTGATCTGGGTGCCTATAGAGTCCCTTTAACTTTCTCTATGCTGACTGCCAGGTGCATAGGAGAGAGAGCTTATAAACATGATTAACAGGGAGCAAAGATGGATGTGCTCATTTCCAAGTATGGATTTCTACATATAATATTACACACCTCACACATACATGTTGTTAAAAAGGAATAAGTGAGCATAATATGAACAATCCTGTGAGGTCCAAATTCCCTTTTACCTAACACCTGTCCTTAAAGGACCACTCTAGGCACCCAGACCACTTCAGCTTAATGAAGTGGTCTGGGTGCCAGGTCCTTCTAGGGTTAACCCATTTTTTCATAATTATAGCAGTTTCAGAGAAACTGCTATAATTATGAATGGGTTAAGCCTTCCCCCTAATCCTCTAGTGGCTGTCTCATTGACAGCCACTAGAGGCGCTTGCGTGCTTCTCACTGTAATTTTCACAGTGAGAGCACGCCAGCGTCCATAGGAAAGCATTGTAAATGCTTTCCTATGAGACCGGCTGAATGCGCGCGCAGCTCTTGCCGCGCGTGCGCATTCAGCCGGCGGGGCGGAACGGAGGCGGAGAGGAGGAGGAGAGCTCTCCGCCCAGCGCTGGAAAAAGGTAAGTTTTAACCTCTTTCCCCCTTCCAGAGCCGGGCGGGTGGGGGTCCCTGAGGGTGGGGGCACCCTCAGGGCACTATAGTGCCAGGAAAACGAGTATGTTTTCCTGGCACTATAGTGGTCCTTTAAGCTGTCTATCTTCTTACTTTGCACCCTATTTCCTAATCCTAACTCCAACCCTTTTCCTAAAGGACCTCTATTATTTCTCAAAAGGACACTATAGGCACCAAAACAACTTTCGCTTACTATAGCGGTTTTGGTGTATAGATCATGCCCCTGCAGTGTATTTGCTCAATTCTCTGACATTTACAAGTCAAATCCACTTTGTTTATAAAGCCCTAATTTCACCTCCTCTTATTTGACCTACACAATTTCCCTACACATTTCCTGTAAAGCGATATCTAATGCTTAAACTTTCTCTATTGCCCATTACTTATCTCCTGCTCTGTTAATAGCTTGTTAGAGCCTGTGTGTGTGATTTAAAGTTCAAGTAACAGAGTAGGAGATAAAATATTTTAAAGTAAACACACTGTGCTGTCAGATCTGATTGAAAATGAAACCATTTTGTCAAGAAGGCTGTGCAGGTCCAAGCCATTGGAGGTGTGGGTACGGCTGCATAAACAGAAACAAAAGTAATTTAACTCATAACTGGCAGACAATTGAGTAGTGAGACTGCAGGGGCATGATCTATTGATACAATAAAACTGCTCTATTAAGCAGAAATTTTTTGGTATTTAGAGTATACCTTTAAATACTCAATTAAACTATAAGCAAAACAAACAGGTCCAGCAAAAGGGTATTGACTTATTGATGGGGCCCAGAATAATGGAAAGTGCAACTCTACAAAGGATAAACCTGCTTAGCTGTGACAATCCAGGTTGCCATCTGCTTGAGCAGAATTCACAGACTAACCCTATTTCCAGGTATAATTATAGATTACTGAAGCAATTGTATACACATTAGTACCTTAGCAACAGTAAACCGATGTTCCATGGAACAGTTTCAAAGATTCTATTGAAAGAAGGATGACTTGTGATCCATTAACGAAACTAGCTAACTAGTAATTAGTATGTAAGGAGAAGGTAAACCTGAACAAAGATCAACACAAGATCTAATAACATACAAAGCAATGAGTATTTCAGATTTCTGGAGTTTTATCTTTTACAACACATTTTGTATTTTTGTATTATGAATAGCAAAAGTGTAGACGAGTAAATATTTAAAACATTATCGCTTCCTCTGCTGCTAGCCACACAGATAATGGCGTGGAATCTCAATCTTGCAGTCTGTCACTGAGTGGGTTGTTCCATAACTGTGAGTTGTAATGAAGTGAAATCCACATTGCAAAATGTCATAAACTCTGCTGAAGTCACTGATTGGCTATTTTAGTCCCTAAATGTTTAGCACTCGGAACCTGTTGCAAATTATGCCAGTTTTGGGGTACATACACACTGACCTTCCATTTTTTTTCCCGGTACCCAAAGCTTTCAATGGGCCGGGTGACATAACTGTATACATCTGTTAAACTAGACATGCAGAAGAGGTAGTTATATACCACTCTTTTTTCTTACTCTAACTCTACGAAATCAACTGTAAGCTTGTTTGGAGAGGACTCTCGCCATTTTTTGTTCCTGAATGTGCCAAACTTGTTATGATTTACCTCTTCTACATCAATGGAAAAAATGAGGGCACTTTCTATATAATAATAATTATCATTATTATTATTACTCAATTCCCAATCTCAAAGTGTTAATGCTGATGTTAAAGAGTTACTCCAACCTAAAAAAAACAGTTATTAACCAAAATACTGATTTTGGATAGAATAACCCTTACTTTCCTGTTCCCAACACAAAAATAAATAAAGTTAAAACTTACCTCCCTTCCAGTGCTGAGGCCACAATCTTCCAACAGCCCGATTCTCCTCTGGTGATGTCACTGCAGAGGTACGGTTTCCATATAAGATGGGTTGACAGAAGACATGGGTGGCACAGAGGGGGAGCCATGCCACCATAGGACACCTGTTGCCCAGGATGGCTAACGATGCCCTAATGACGCTGCCAGAAAGTTTGTGTATTCTTTTCAAATATTTTTTATTATAATTTTTTATTTTACAGAACAAAGTATAAAGTATACAAATAAAATAGTATAATATACAAGGAAAACAAATTATGAAAGAATAAGGAAAAAAGAAGGAAATGGACTAAGGAAAAGGGGGAAGGATAGAAAAATTGCAGTAACAATATTCAGAATGTGCGCTTTTTCTTTTTACTATTTTGAAACACAATCAAAAATGTATGGAAGTGAGTAAAGTTATTTATAACGAGTCAGATTTCAATATTCAGTAAAACACATATCAAATAAGGTGTGTTTCTGCTTTTTTCATTTTTGGATCTAGTCCTCCCATACTTGACCTAAGGAGCATAAAAAGAAGATGATTGTCTCAGCATTAAATTATAACTCCTATTCTCTATCACCATGTCAACGATCTCTTTCCTGGAATAATGTTTGGAGATTTCCAATAGGTGGAGTGTATTCTGTGTATACACAGTGTTTCATACCTAAAATGCTACACATAGAGACACTAAGCACCATAATCATAATGCTTGATTGTATAGGGAGAGGTATTAGCAGTAGAAAGAGAGAAGTGATCATGCCATTGTACAGAACACTGGTGAGACCTCACTTGGAGTATTGTACGCAGTACTGGAGACCGTATCTTCAGAAGGATATTGATACCTTAGAGAGAGTTCAGAGAAGGGCTACTAAACTGGTTCATGGATTGCGGGATAAAACTTACCAGGAAAGGTTAAAGGATCTTAACATGTATAGCTTGGAGGAAAGACGAGACAAGGGGGATATGATAGAAACATTTAAATACATAAAGGGAATCAACACAGTAAAGGAGGAGACTATATTTAAAAGAAGAAAAACTACCACAACAGGAGGACATAGTCTTAAATTAGAGGGGCAAAGCTTTAAAAATATCAGGAAGTATTACTTTACTGAGAGGGTAGTGGATGCCTGGAATAGCCTTCCAGCTGAAGTGGTAGAGGTTATCACAGTGAAGGAGTTTAAGCATGCGTGGGATAGGCATAAGCTATCCTAGACTTAAGATAAGGCCAGGAACTAATGAAAGTATTTAGAATTTTTTTTAGACTAGATGGGCCAAATGGTTCTTATCTTATGTTTATCATTTCAATTCAATAAGTGGTCATGATGCTTGGAGTAATCCTTTAAATTGAAGAATGAGTCAAAATCTTTAGATGCTTTGTGCAAAGCGTGTACATTGATTACCACAAGATTGATAGAAATAAGAGCTATCATATTTTTAATTTTGAATGTCTCTGTTTATACAACGCCATACGAGATTTTTGCACAACCTGATCGATAATTGAAACATGGCAATAGGTTGTGCTATTTAAAGGGACACTATAGTCACCTGAACAACTTTAGCTTAATGAAGCAGTTTTGGTGTATAGATCATGCCCCTGCAGCCTCACTGCTCAATCCTCTGCCATTTAGGAGTTAAATTCCTTTGTTTATGAACCCTAGTCACACCTCCCTGCATGTGACTTGCACAGCCTTCCATAAACACTTCCTGTAAAGAGAGCCCTATTTAGGCTTTCTTTAGTGCAAGTTCTGTTTAAATAAGATTTTCTTATCCCCTGCTATGTTAATAGCTTGCTAGACCCTGCAAGAGCCTCCTGTATGTGATTAAAGTTCACTTTAGAGATTGAGATACAATTATTTAAGGTAAATTACATCTGTTTGAAAGTGAAACCTGTTTTTTTTTCCATGCAGGCTCTGTCAGTCATAGCCAGGGGAGCTGTGGCTAGGGCTGCTTAAACAGAAACAAAGTGATTTAACTCCTAAATGACAGTGAATTGAGCAGTGAAATTGCAGGGGAATGATCTATACACTAAAACTGCTTTATTTAGCTAAAGTAATTTAGGTGACTATAGTGTTCCTTTAACAAAACTATACACTGTTCTTATTTTTTATATACATTGTATGCCAGGCTGTCCTGCACAACCAGAACAAATATGCATATTAAGTTAACCTGCGCAGTGCCACACGCACATAAGGCATTAGTGTTTAATGAGACAAATGAAACACTTAGTATGTCTAAACTCACATAATTAGAAGCTACAACCCGTTTTAGGAACTTAGCTATCTAAGGTAGGTAAATAAATGGATTATCTCCACTCCAAATGAAATGGTTAAATATTCATGCATGCTTAGAGTGTTGCTTCCAATAAATGTAAATCTGCCAATAACATTTCCATGGAATATTGAATAAAAATGTCTTTGCATTTGCTGTGTAACACTTCTATTCAGTAAGTTTTATAATTAAGTAATTTTATAGTGATTGAAGAACTGTTTAACATTACTCAGCCTACACCAATATATATATATATATATATATATAGCTATGCAATAGCAATTAGAGGTCAACTTAAAAGGGACACTATGTTATCAAGAAGGGAATAAGGGAAGGAAGTATTGAGGTCAAATGAGATGGACTGAGAAATGTTTGTAAGGAGGAAGTCAGAAGGGGTCATGAAGAGTCTTGAACTATGAATAATCCAGGAAAGTGTTTGTGAATAAACATTACAAACATGCCACGAGGGAGGTGACCATGCAGATCAGGGGGTGCCCAAAAAATGTATCCTCAGATATTTTAAAACTACATCTTCCATAATGGTTTGCCATTCTAGAGGCTGACAATGGTAATGCTACAAGAATATGGCCATTTACATATAGGCATTTACATTTAAAAGGAGTAGCAGATCAGAAGAAAGGAAACAGTTGGAGATAAAAAAAAAAAAAGGCAGAAAATTAATTCAGAATTATCTTGGTTTATTTGTAGGAAGCAGTGGCGTACATACCGGGGTCGCGACTGCGACCGGGCCCGGCCCACCAGGGGGCCCGGCCGCCTTGTGACCTAGTATGCACGCCAGTGTGGCCAGCCTCTTCCACTGGGGGGCCCAGCAGCTGGCCACCTCAGGGCCCCCCGAGGCTGGCCCTGGTGTCACCGAGCTGGAGGGCGCGCGCGCAAAGGAGCACTCTCCCCTGAGCGCTCTCTGCCCAGCTCCCTCACGCACCGCAGTGATGCCAGAGCTGGAATATGACATCATTCCGGCTCCGGCATCAGTAAGCGGTGCGCGAGGGAGATGAACAGGAGGATTTCAGTGCTTCTTCGCGCCCGCATGACCGGCCGCCCAGCAACACCACTGGACCCCAGGGAATCTCCTCAGCACTCCCAAAGGTAGGGAGGCTGGGGATTAAATTTAAAAAAAACAAGTGTTTGTGTGTGTGTGTGTCTGCTAGTGAGTGTCAGTGTGTGTTAGTTTGTGTGTCAGTGAGTGTGTGTGTGTCAGTGAGTGTGTTATTGTGTGTGTCTGTTACTGAGTGTGTTACTGTGTGTCTGTTAGTGAGTCTGTTTGATGTCTGTTAGTGAGTATGTGTCTCTGTCAGTAATTGTGTGTGTCTGCAGGGCCGTTTGAAGGAATTTGGGGGCCCCAAGCAAAATGGACATGGAGGCCCCCCCAACCCCTCCCCCCCCCACATGAACGCAAAGCCTACAGGAACCACAGCATAGCCATACAGTTTAAAGGACCACTATTGTGCCAGGAAAACATACTTGTTTCCTGGCACTCTGGTACCCTGAGGGTGGGGGCACTGAAGGGGGAGGAAGGGGTTAATCCCTTACCTTTTTTCCAGCGCCGGGCTCCCTCGGCACTGGGACTCTCCTCCCTCTTCTTCCGTCATCGGCTGAATGCGCATGCGCGGCAAAATGCTTTCCTATGGACACTGGCATCTTCTCACTGTGAAAATCACAGTGAGAAGTGCGGAAGCGCCTCTAGCGGCTGTCAATGAGACAGCCACTAGAGGCTGGATTAACCCATATGTAAATATAGCAGTTTCGCTGAAACTGCTCTGTTTACTGCAAAAAAGGGTTAAACCTAGCTGGACCTGGCACCGAGACCATTTCATTAAGCTGAAGTGATCTGGGTGCCTATAGTGGTCCTTTAAGTTCACCCACACTTTATATAAATAAAAAAGGTTTACAGTGCAAATACTGATGTTGCATATACTGTGCATAAAATTGGAACATTTTCAACAATTGAACATTTACAAAAAACACTACTGTACTATAAAATCAAATATACATTAAAAAAGTGCACAATAACTAAATCCAACATACTTAAAACACACACACACTCACATTAACATTTTTCAGTTCTCACAAACATGTGCAAATTATCTAAAACTGCTCCCCTGTCCTTCTTACTCCCCCCCCCCTGTGTCCTTCTTCTCCCTCCCCAGTCCTTCTTCCCCATCCCCGAGTCCTTCTTACTCCCTCCCCGTGTCCCCTCCTTCTTACTCCCCTCCCCATGTCCTTCTTACTCCCCCCCCCTGTCCTTCCTACTTCCCCTCCCCCTCCCTGTGTCCTTCTTACTCCCCTCCCATGTTCTTTTTACTCCCCCTACCTCCCATGTTTTTTTACTCCCCCCTCCCTATGTTTTTTTACTCCCCCCCCCCTATGTTTTTTTTACTCTTTTTACTCCTCCCTGTTTTTTTTTTCCCCTCCCCTATGTTTTTTTACTCCCCCCCATGTTTTTTTTTACTCTCTCCCTCCCTCCCTATGTTCTTCTCACCTCCCCTTCCCAGTAGCCTGGCCAAGCTCATCTTCCTCCTGGCTGTCAGTCCGGCCGGGTACCACACGGTACAGGAGATTCAGTTTCCTGTTCCCGGCCAGACTGAAAGGAAGTTAGCACTCAGTGTGCACTTCCTGTCAGTCCGGCAGGGAACAGGAAACTGAATCTCCTGTACCGCGCGGTACGCGGCCGGACTGACAGCCAGGAGGAAGAGGAGCTCGGCCATGCTACAGGGAAGGGGAGGTGAAGAGAGAGGAGTGCTGCAGCCGCCTGAGGCTCTCTATAGAGGGCTCAGATGGCTGCAGCCTTATAGGAAGCACCGGCTCTGCTTGGGGTCCCGGGTCAGCTCGGGGCCCCAAGCAATTGCTTGGTTTGCCTGCCCACTAGCGACGGGCCTGTGTGTCTGTTAGCTAGTGTGAATGCATCTGTTCGGGAGAGTGTGTGTGTTTAAAACCCCTTCAGCACTTACCTTTCTCCAGTGCCGGGCTCCCTTGGCGCTGGGGATCCCTCCGCCCTGTTCCGCCTCACAGATCCGAATGTGCATGCGCGGCAAGAGCCGCACGCGCATTCAAACCGCCCATAGGAAAGCATTACTCAATTCTTTCCTAAGGACGTCCAGCGTCTTCTTACTGTGATTTTCACAGTGAGAATTGCGGAAGCGCCTCTAGCGGCTGTCAGTGAAACAGATAAAAAAGGTTTAAGTTTATGTGGGCCACAAAAAAAAAAACAAAAACGTAAATTTTCATAGAAACGTAGGTTTGTTTTGATAAGTACAGTATAAAATAAAACAGCACCCCCCTTTTCTAAAGCCCATCACCCTCCTCTACTAAACCCCAGCCCCCCCTCTACTAAACCCCACTCTCCCCTATTTATACTAAATCACAGTCCCCCCTGTATACTAATTCCCAGTCACCCCCCTCTACTAAATCCCAGGCCTTGTTTAAAAAAAACAACCAATCTGTGTATGGAATGATACAAATGTTAGCAAGTTGCATAAAAAAGTGGATAAATGTGGATGTACATGGAGGATGAAGCAATGAGGATAAAGAGACAGGTGGTTGGAGTAGATGGCTGTTAGGGATGAAGTCGAATTGATACGAAGTAAGAACCAGAATGGATGAACAGAAATATAAATGCATTTCCTGCACCTTAGTGTGTCTCTTTGTTCACCTAGCACATATGTAAGTCTCTTTGTCACCCAATCCCTTTTTTTGTTTTTTGCCCTTCCCCAGCACCTTTGTGGGTTTCTTTCTTCCCCTAGGCCCTCTGCTTTACTCTTTGTTCCCCTCCACCCCCTCTGTGTGCTCATTGTCCCCCCTAGCCCTTCTGTGTGCCTAACCCACCCCATTCAGTCCTTCAGTCCTCTGTGTGTCTCTCCCCCCTCAGTTCTGTGTGTGCCTCTCCCCCCTCAGCCATTTGTGTGCACCTCCTTCCCCCTTCAGCTGTCTCTGTGTGCCTCCCCCCTTTTCTCCCCCAGCCATCTGTGTGCATCATTAAAAGTACACTATAGTCACCAAAATAAGTTTAGGTTAAAGGAAAACTATAGGCACCAAAACAACTTTAGGTTATTGAAGAAATTTTGGTGTATAGACCATGCCCCTGCAGTCTCACTGCTCAAAACTCTGCCATTAGGGAGTTTAACTTTTTTCTACATATAGCTCTAGTTACCTCCCAGCATGTGTATTGCACAGCCCTCCTAAACACTTCCTGTAAAGAGTCATCTAATGTTTAAACTCCCTTTTATTGAACAGTCTAATTTAGAATTCCTTATCTCGTGTTCTGTTAATAGCATTCTAGACCCTGCAGGAACCTCATGTGTATGATTAAGGTTCAATTTATAGCACATGAGATAAAAACTTCTGAAGCAAGTGAACATCTGATTGAGAATGAAACCATTTTTTTCTTTTATGCAGGCCGTGTCAGTCACAGCCAGGGGAGGTGAAGCTAGGGCTGTATAAACAGAAACAAAAGTTATTTAACTTCTAAATGGCAGATAATTGAACAATTGAGATTACAGAGGCATGATGTATACACAAAAACAGCTACATTAAGCTAAAGTTGTTTAGTTGCCATTAGTGTCCCTTTAAGGATTAGTATAAATGAGTTCTGTAAAGCAAAAATAGAAATAGGCTATTTCTCCTATTCTTAGAGGAATTTACAGGTTTTTCTTCCTCCTGGTTTTTTTTCGGTGTCCTGTTGATTTTCTTCCTTTTGCCAACTCTGAGATTGAATTTTCTGCATTACTTTAGATTCTAACTTGAACTAGTTTCATAATAAAATTATATTTTGGTTTTCTTAGAACTGTGTACATAAAACATAATATTGTTAGTAATTTCTCAGAAATGTGTGGCATGCAGGTAAAGATAGTCATCAACCATATCATCAGTGGCAGAAAATAGGGGTTGCGGGCGGACAGTTAAGATTGGGGGGGGATGATCTCAGGGTTCAAGGAGGTTTCCACTTCTTCAGACACCTTATTTAGCTGGTTTTCCATATTATATGGTAAATATATGTAATATAAGATACGAGCCCTAAATTATATATATATATATTCAGCCCAATGTCTAACATGTAAAATAGTATATTCATTCACCTTCTAATAATGAAGTCAGTATCCTGTATGGAACTAAACTGAGGATAAACAAAACTGACAGGAGTCAGAATAACGATTCAGCCTTGGGCTGTGTATATGAGTCTAATAAGGAAGTCAGTCTTATAAGCTACAATAACCTGTAATATAAGAAATCTAAAAATGGCTGCCAGGATCTCGCACAAGTGCGTGGGATCCAAGATGGCCGCCGGTTGCCTGAGGAAGTGCTGGAGACGTTCTCCGCGGTCCTCGAGAGCCCAGGAAGTCGGAGAAGGCCAAAGGTGAGGCCTTTTGACATCCGGAACGGGAGGAAGAGCCAAAAGACATACAACAACAAAAAATAGACAAACTAAAATACAGTTCAAATAAAGGAGAAACATATACATAAGAGGAAAGGTTACATAGCAGAAAAGAGACTTGCGTCCATCAAGTTCAGCCTTCCTCACATTTGTTTTTTGCTTTTGATCCAAAAGAAGGCAAAAAACCCAGTTTGAAGCACTTCCAATTTTGCAACAAGCTAGGAAAAAAAAATCCCAGATTTTACTATTAACATGACGTAAAGTCATGATTTTATTAAAGACACGGAGGCGAGTAATATGCATAACTCTTTCTTTATTCCCTCAGCAGCAAAGATAGAGGAATATAAATATTATCAAAATGAAAGAAAAAAAAAAAACTGTATAGGCACACAGGCAACCAATCACATAACAGGGGAAGTGACTATAAAAGGCCTGTGTCTCCCACAATCCCCCTTTTTCTTGCAAAAACCGAAGACCAGGAAACATGAACGACATCCCACTTGGCAAGAACAGGAAACAGGAACAAATCGATAAGTTCAAGCTAAAAGAGAGAAATATGGTAATAACCAAACTCCAAACTGAAGACTTACCAAACAATTATGTCGATTGCCACTGTAACGGCTTACCTTGGTTGGGAGTCTGTAGCACAGATATATGCTCACCCTTTCTATTAAACACAGGCCAAGGTGGTTAGGTAAGAACTCACCTGGCCTGTGAGTCTGTGCACGGGGGCTGTGCAGGTTAATGCTCCAAGTCGCAGTACTGAAAGGACATAAACAGGAGAATAGTCGTGGGTAAGCCAGAGGTCAGTGGGTGCCAGAAATCAGGATAGACAAGTAGAGAGCCGAGGTCAGAGGATGCCAGAAGTCAGGATACACGAAATAACAATCCAAGGTCAGGAATCAACAGGAGAACAGTGGAACATGAAACAGCAATACTTGAACCAGAGTCAATGAACTGACACTGCCCACCAGGCAGTGTCTTATACCTGGCTAATTGGTGATCAGCCACAGGTGTGCTGAGAATGGTGGAGGAGCCACAGAATAACATCCAGCCCCCAGTGCTGGATACAAGGCAAGATTATACTTCAGGCAATACTAGAGCTGTATAGTGGCTCAGAGGCAAAAAAGCAGGTCCAGGATTGCAAAGTACCCAGGTTCAAGTCTCTCATCGGGCACTTCTGGGGCGACGCTGTCTGGATGTCGCGGTGAGAACCATGACAGCCACTCAGGAATTTAAACCTGTAATACAGAATATATGATTAATATAGAATGGTATACAACCAAAACATCAACGAGTAAGTATAAATCCATACACATTACACAGTAAACAGACCAGATTGCAACATATCTGAAAAGTCCAACAGCATCTCATCCAGTGACCCAACACCGGGAGGGTGGGTGGGAATAATAAAGTCTTTAATAAAATCATGACTTTACGTCATGTTAATAGTAAAATCTGGGAATTTTATTAAAGACACGGAGGCTCAGATTATGCAGGTTTAAAGTTGCGCTATTACTTGAGATGCGACGTGCTCAATTGGTCTGAAATACAAGTTACGGAGGTCGATTCCCGAGACCAATCCGCTGCTCGTATAATGTCCTCTAGACGACAGCCGACTGCAGAAGCCTTCAAAGCCATAGCACCATGTACTGAATGAGGCGTGAAGATAGAAGTGTCAATTCCAGCTAAAGATAGAAGCCAGCGCACCCAACGTGCAAGAGTCGGGGTCGATACAGGTCGGTAAGGAGACCTAAATGAAACGAATAACTGATGCAAATCCAACGAACAAAGAGATCGCGTAACATTCAGATAATATGCCTTCAGACAATCCGCCGGACAGAGTCCTGGACTCCCTGAGAATCTCGGGTACACAAATGACTTGGATGCTGATTTAGTCCTCCTGGATATGTTGAAAGAAACACCTTCAGGAGCAAAAGTAATGGCGTCCCAATCAAGGGCCCTGACGTCAGACACTCTCTTACACGAAATCAAGCAGAGTAGCATCACTAACTTAGAGGATAACTGTTTAAGTGTCAGTCCTTGGTTAGGGTACCATGAAGATAAAAACTGCAACATCACATTGACGTCCCAGAAGACAGAGAAAGGAGGCCTGGGTGGGCGAGCGAGGCGAATACCCTTGAGAAGGCGACATACAAAAGGATGTCTGCCGACGGGTAACCCATCCACACCCTTATGGCCTGCCGAAATAGCTGAACGGAAAAGGTTGATAGTGCGATAAGCTTTGCCCAAATCGAACATGAGAGTGAGGAACTCTAAGATCAAATGGAGAGGTGCCGATACAGGATCCACTGACCGTCCCATGCACCAACTAGACCACGAACTCCATGAAGATCGGTAGGCTGCTCTTGTACCTGGAGCCCATGCGTTATCGAGGAGTAGGAGAGTTGATTGCAAAACATTTGGGACATCCCAAGGTCCCCTGAAAGGAGCCACGCCATCAGGGGCAGCTGGCCTCGTAACACCAGTCCGTGCGAGTTCCCATCTGGATCCAGAAGGAGTTCTTGGAAACTCGAGGTCAACCGTGGATAATCTATCGACAGCTCCAGCAGTCGCGGGAACCACGGTTGAGACCTCCACAGAGGGGTGATCAATGTCAGAGAACAATCGTGTCGGACCAGTTTCGAGATCGTGCGAGCAATCATGTTGAATGGGGGAAAGGCATACAGGCGACCCATCAGCCACTCCTGAAGGAAAGCGTCTGTCGCCACTGTATCCGGGTCTGGCCTCCAACTGTAAAAGTCCGGTAACTGAGTGTTCAGGCGGGATGCGAACAAGTCTATCATGAACCGACCCCATAACCTGTCTAGACTCCAAAACACCGAAACGTGTAAGTTTCTACAGAGTCTCGTAAATCTCTGGATTTCCAATCCGCACTCGAATTGTCCAGACCTGGGATGTGTTCCGCTGTCACGGAGACATTTTTGCATAGACAAAACTGCCAGAAATCTTTCACTAAAAGAGCCAACATCTTGGATTTGGTTCCCCCCACGTGGTTTATATAACGTACCACCGACACATTGTTCATCTTGAGGAGAACGCAATCTGCTCGGCCTGAAAAGGCTGCGAATCGCGAAGGCACCCGCCAAGAGTTCCAGGCAGTTGATGTGCAAGGTCCCTTCTAGCTCGGACCATCTGCCACCTGTGGAAACGTTGCCACAGCGTCCCCCCCAACCGTGTAAACTGGCGTCGGATTCGATCACCACATCTGGTATGGATCCAATGATTGCGTGCCCATTCCAAGCTTCCATGTGGGCCAACCACCACACCAGCTCATCTCATTGTCCAGCTGTATCCTGGAGTCGTACGAATAACCTGAACGGAGGTGCGAACCTTTAAGTCATTGGAGGGCCCGGTAGTGCAACGGTCCTGGAAAGATCGCCTGAATGGAGGCTGCGAGGAGCCCAATAATCCTTGCCGAAGCTCTTTTTGAATGTTTATTTTCTTGGATTCTGGAAGAAACAGGAATTGTTGGACGGAATCCACTTAGAACCCCAAGAACTCTACCGACTGAGCCGGGGTCAGGATTGACTTGTCCCAGTTGATCATGAACCCGAAGTTCTGAAGCAGGTTGACCGTCCAATCCACATGTACCTGCAGCTGGTCTCTGGACTGGGACATGATTAGAATGTCGTCCAGGTAAATAATGAGGTGTACGCCACACGTACGGAGGAATGTCACCACCGGTCTCATGATCTTGGTGAAGCACCAAGGAGCTGAGGATAGACCGAACGGTAGACATGTAAAACGCAACCGTCTCCCGTGCCAGGTGAAGTGGAGGTAGTGTCTGTGTTCCAACGCGATGGGGACCGCATCCTTCAGATCTAGCTTGGCCATCCAATCCGACGCACGGAGGAGGTCTCTGAGGCAATGTATGCCCTCCATCTGAAAATGCTGTACCGGAGGAACGCGTTGAGGGGTCGGAGAATTATCACTGGACGGACACCACCCCCTTTCTTTGGTACCAGGAAGAGGTTGCTCGTAAAGCCTGGGGTGGTAAGCGGCAACTCCTCTATTGCGCCTTTTGACATCTCCCTGATTTCCGCGGAAATCATCTCCTCCTGTTCCGAGAGAAGGGACAGTTCTCTGGGGACAGACAATTGGACAGGCAGAGATACAAACTCAAGGTGATAACCCCTTACTGACTGTAACACCCAAGCATCCAAGGTCACAGCTGCCCACCCCTGGCAGAATAAGGCCAACCTTCCCGCCACCCGTACTTGAGCGAGAAGGGAAGAATGGGTACTCACCATAAGGACGTCTGCCCGAAGTGGCACCGCGGGGGTATCCGGAACCCCATGACCTCCCTCTAGCTGGGAAGAAGGGAGGAGCTCTTGGATCCTGGAAGCCCCAGGAGGGGAAAAAGGAACCTCTGTCGGCTCGGAATGAGCCCCGGAATCGACGGCCGGGTGGACGGTTCCTACTACGCCCGGCCCCTCCGAAAATCTTAGGTACAAACATGCGCTTCATATTGGCCTGGGCTTTATCAATGGCTGTAAAGGTTTTAACGTAGGACCCCAGGTCCTTCACGAAGGTATCACCAAATAACATCACATCGTTGGATGAACTCGGTTCCGCCACTGTCATGGCAGGCAATTTGGGGTTGATTTTCAGCAAAATCGCTTTACGTCTTTCCACTGACATAGCGGTATTCACATTCCCCAGAAGACAAATAGCCCGCTGGACCCATCCTATGGCCACATCGACATCCAGGACTGAGTCACCAGCTCTAGAGGCATCCAGAAGCTCATACAGCTTCGACAAAGGGCCCAGGGTATCCAAAATTTTGTCCTGGCATCCCTTTAGGGAATAATCCAAGCCCTATTTTGGTTTCCAGCCCGACTTATTTAAAATTGCGCAATCTGGGGGTTAATCTCAGGGGACTTGCAGGCTGAGCCTGGCAGGGAAGGCCTGGTGCATTCAGGGCATAATTTATTGCGGCCCTCCTTAGAAAGGGGGGTGCGCAGGCAACATATTGGGCAATATGCCCTGGGGATTCCCACTCGGTTGACCGGGGGTGACGCAGGTCATCTGGGTCGAACAGGGTGTTGCCCTGCAGATCCAACAGTGCCGCACCATCCCCAGTGGGGCCAGGTAGAAGACCTTGTGTAGTGGTAGAGGTCCCAGAAGGGGTAACACCCGTATGGGGTAAATCCTCACCCGACTCAACCTCATCATAAGAGGCGTATTCTAGCACGTCCGAGTCAGCCTCCGCATTCCGGTTGGTATCCGCCCCCGTCCTCATGGGCCCTAGCCCGTTTCCATAGTCAAGCCTTTTTAACACCAGCCAGGGGCTCTTTTGCGCGTAGGAGGCGCGCTGTGACTGCCTCAGGCGTGTCCATCATGGCAGGTAGAACCTGCATCGAGGAGTGGGAGTCGACGTGCTTAGCCTTTGCCCGCGTCTTATGGGCACCAGGCAAGGTAGAGGCAGATGGGGGGGTCCCGGCACCCAGGAGGGCAGGGGCCGCCAGAGAGGGTAACAACATGTCTTGCAAGTACTGGGAGAACGATGTGGACACCACTCCCATGGCAGATGCAAAAGCCTTCTGCAAGGATGAGGCCATAGTGGCATCCAGTAAGGCTTGAAATTCTTGGGAGGCTTCAGTACCTTCAGGGTCATCCTGGGTGTAGGCCTCTGTCATCCTTATCGTGCATACTAAAGCCAAAGAAATATCTGAACACTAGTGGAAAATGAAACAGCAGGGTTGAGTAACCCACAGCAGCAATTATTAAACCACAAACAACCTGACTGTAGGTGTGCCCAGGGGTACTAGCGGTCTGCAAACTGAGCAGCGATTTGATCGAGAGCCGCAGGGAACAGAGAGTTCGGCTGTGAGTAAGCTCCGCCCAGAAAATGGGTGCCGCACATGGGAGCCGGGCAGAGCCTGCTCGCGGTCAGAGAACAGGCGGGGGAATGGGCTCGTACACAGCGCCCGCGCGGGCCCCGCGAGAGCGAGGATGGGCCGTGGTTGGTAGCGAGCCGTAGCAAAGAAGCGCCCACGGTATGTATACCACCCAGAGAAGGGGGCAGACGCCACAGGGAGGCAAGGGGACAATCTCCCTGGCGGGAGAACCGCAGGCCCAAAGGGGATCCCCACTAGGCACAGCAAGTGAAACACAACAGGAATATATATAATAAACAGCAGTGTACAATTAATAAACACAATGCAAATGACCAAGATACAGAAATATCAAGAAAAAAAAATCACATGAGGAGCAAAAATATACTTAGCTGGTCTGAGGGAGCAGCAAAGAAAGAGGGGGATTGTGGGAGACACAGACCTTTTATAGTCACTTCCTCTGTTATGTGATTGGTTGCCTGTGTGCCTATACAGTTTTTTTCTTTCATTTTGATAATATTTATATTCCTCTATCTTTGCTGCTGAGGGAATAAAGAAAGAGTTATGCATAATATGAGCCTCCGTGTCTTTAATAAAATCCTTCTTGACCCCAGAATGGCAGTCAGATTTATCCTTGGATTAAGCAGTTATTACGCTACATTGAAGATTATATCCTTGAATATTCTAATTTTGCAAGTATGCATCTAGTAGCTGTTTGAACATCTGTATAGACTCTGATAAAACCACTTCTTCAGGCAGAGAATTCCACATCCTTATTGTTCTTACAGTAAAAAAACCCTTTCCTTTGCCTTAGATGAAATCTTCTTTCTTCCAGTCTAAACGCATGACCTCGTGTCCTATGTGAAGTCCGGTTTGTGAATAGATTTCCACACAATGGCTTGTATTGGCCCCGAATATATTTGTATAATGTTATCATATCCCCTCTCAGGCAATGTTTTTCTAAACTAAATAGGTTTAAATTTGTTAACCTTTCTTCATAGCTGATATGTTCCATTCCTTTTATTAATTTTGTAGCCAGCCTCTGCACTTTTTTTAGTGCCATAATATCCTTCTTTAGAACAGGTGCCCAAAATTGCACAGCATATTCAATATGTGGTCTTACCAGTGATTTATAAAGAGGCAAAATTATATTCTCATCCCGAGAATGAATGCTCTTTTTCATGCATGACAATACCTTACTGGCCTTGACCACTGCGGATTGACAATAATAATGACGGAAATAAAATAAAAAACAGGTTAAGCCAAATAGGAAATAACAAATAAACATACATAACTATATATATATATATATAATAAGATATAGGATATGCAGCTAAAGACAGAAGAAAATATGGAGAAAAACAACAAAAGCAGGTATGCAGCGGCACCCTGAATACCAAAGAAAACTATAAAAACTGTAAAAAGGGAAACCAGAGAACACAGTGTCGTGTTGACATGCCTAGGCATCAAGAGCAGAATACAGGCTGCATGAGTAGGCCTTAACCTGACAGGGCAGGCAAGAATCTTTTGTCCCTGGGTTTTACCCCAGGCTGGGCTCATCATGCTCAACCACATGTCCCACAGTGTGTTTATATATACACTAAAAAGACCAAGAAGAACCACATCCAGTATCCAACGTAATGATAAATAGTCCCTAATAAATAGTCCCTAATACCATAGGGCAGGCAAGCAAGCTGTGCACAGAGAAAAGTGGGGTAGAGGCCCAGATGGAAGCCTATGCCCCAAGAGGAGTCCCTGGCGCCAGAGGGGTAATACCAGGGAGCACATCTAAAGCTGTGGGAGGGGCAGCAGTCACTCACATTCTCGCTTTCCTCCCGGACACACATGGGCCACGGCTCAATTGCGCAGAGAAGAGCGAATGCGTGAGGGAGAGGGCTCCAAGGAGGCCTTAGGGAAACACATGGGACCGCCAGAGATGCACTCCGCTGTCCCGGTGCTCGGGAAGGTCGGAGGGGGCAGCTAGGCAGAAGCCCCCGAGACTCCCGAGCGAAATCAATGCAAGGCAAAACACAGTAAAAAATTAGGCCCTAATACCAAAGAGTAAATGGAAAAAACAGAGGGAAACAGACAGCCAGAATAAGACTAGAGAGGCCTAAAGGGAAAAATAGGAAACCTAGGTAAAAACTAAATAAACAGGGGGAGAGGAAGGCAAAACAAACCCCTAAAGTCAATCCACAAATAAAGTAGACATAAGGTAAAATTCCGCAGCCACCCACAAGAGCAGGAGGCAGTGGTACTCTGACCTGTACTGATGCTGAGCAGCAAAGAAAGAGGAAGTGATGTGTGGGGAGGGGAGTTTTATTGTGTCTAACTTTTTTCTGATTGGTTGTTTTTCTCTGTGTTAATGTGCTACTGTGGAGTTCTAGTAAAGAGAGAAAAGTACTGTGTGTACAGATAGATTAGATAGACAGACAGACAGATATGAAGAAATACTTTTTTGGAATCCCTGAGTGCTGGTATGATATTGACCTTTTTATATATATTTACATATAATGATCACTATCATACCATTACTCTGGGATTCAAAAAAAGCATTTAATTTTTTTAATCAAAATTCCATAGGTCGACTTTCAGTTCCTAAATAGAACTGTCCCCAGGATAAACATAAACAAATAATAAAAACAGCTATTTATAGGACATAGAATAGATTGATCATAAATTAGTTACTTACTCTTCACCTATGAGTTCATCAGCATGTTAGCTAGCATGTTCCGGTCTCCTGAACGCATGTGTAGACCACAGGTACACTCCTTCTTGCCAATCAAAGCTTAAAGCTCTGCCCATTCACTGATGATCATATGTACGTCATTGCATTGCCATGGAAACCAAGATGCATCCAACAGCTGATGAACAGGACAGATTTTGATGTCCGATCGAGATCAGAACCTTATCGCATTAATACAGCAAGCCAGTGGTATGGTAACATGGAACCACAGAGGTTAGAGGCGGATTTTGGACCACACTGTGCTGCACACATAGGAACCAGGCAACAGAAAATTAAAGGGCCAGTGGCATTAAAATCTCTCAGCATGCTACATAAATAGATTTCTAAAATTTCTTAGAAATTAAAAAAATAAAATAAAAATTAAAGTATATAATCTGTAGTCAGGATGCTAGCTTTCATGTCTGTGGCTTTTATTGCATCATTGTAACCTTTTATGTGTACATCCTTGCATCAATTGGATATATTTCATTGTTTATTACGATGAACTTGAATTGATACTTTTTTCTTCTTTTCCTTTTCTACCCTTTGAATCATTTACCACTATTATATACATACTTTTTATTCTATTATACCTGTACTTTCACAACACTGTAAGTATATGACTTTTGGGCTGTAAAACTCATTATTGTAAATCAATAAAAAGATTTATGGGAAAAAAATATGTTTATGTAAATCTGGCAAAATAATAATTAATAATGAATAGTAAATAAAAGTTGACTGGAAGTCCGTTACAAATTTATATTGAGTACCGCAGTCTCGGAATGTCATGACATGACTAATGGTTTTTGTTTAATAAAAATCTTGATTTAAAGGAAAACTTCTGGTTCACAGTTTTGTAATAATTTTAATATTGATCTACAGAATCATTCCCACAAGCTGTACAGACTATATTTGTGCAAAGGTGCAAAGTGCCATGTTAGTAATTGTTTTGTTAAAAGTTCAGTGTACACATACACCAAGAAATCTTTAACTCATACGAACATCTGTTGAAAGACAAGACCATGGTTACAGAAAAGATTTGTAAAAGTTGTATATATAATGGATATCGTCCAAACACAGTAAGATGGAAATTGGCCTGTGGTTAAGGGCATAGATTAAACATAACCACCCACAGGAGACCAAAGTAAAAATCTAATGTCTTATGGGTTTATGTGATTTTACTCAATATCATATGCCCTATATTTAATAGTCTCTCCCTTCATCTCTCGTGACTTTTAACTTGATATTAAAGTCAAAAGGGAATTGGGGGCACACATAGAATATGCATTTTGCAGGAATGATGCTGCCATAGTGACCAAAATTTATACATAATACAGATTAAGGAACAGCAGCAAACATAAAAATATTTTTTTTTACATTTTATAAGGCTACTTATAATCACCTATTTCAGCAAATAAACATGCCCACCACTACTTCACAGTACCCCATTATTGGAATTGGTGAAGGACCCACAGGTATTGGGGTAGTGTGAAGAAGTGGTGGGCTTAACACAATAAGGCCCATAAGGTGGAACTTAATCTCTACATTTGTTTGCTGAGATAGGCGATTTTAAGTAGCCTTATAAAATGTAAAAAAAATGTTTAATGTGTGCATAATGCCTTAATCTGTATTATGTAATTTGAGATTGGCATCCCCATGCCATATTTCACCCAGGACTGGCCATAACGGTCTGCAAACTGCACAACTGCACAGTACGCACTCAGATCAGGGAACTTACTTCACCACAGGGGGCTTAGTGATAGGTTGACTAGGGAATTGTCTTTCTACTAATTCTCTCTTCTCCCCACTTGTCCGACATTTGAATGTTTCTATTTCTTACAGTTCTGCTGGATATGCACACTGCTTGAAGGGCTTTGAATACCTTGAAACCTGATAATCCTGGCACCAAAGCAAGGCCCAATTCTAACACAGTCCGAATGTCACCAAGGCCACACTCCATGCTCACTCTGTGAGATGATGATGATGATGATGTCAGAACTGCAGCAGGTTATGACCCTGGGCTGGTATCAGGTGTATTTTCACTGTGGCGTTCTGTTACTGTGGCAACATGTCACTAAATGGCACTTCCTTTGGGTTGGGAGCAAACATCTTGGAGTTCCTACAGAATAAACATTTTAAAATGAAAGAGAATGGCATTTTAGTGTCTTCCTGAACAAAATAAAACCAAATATAAATATATATATCTTCTCCTCAAAATATGCTCTCTCTTCCCTTAAACATACATAACCCTAACATATATGAACACATTGTCACTCTCACATATACATGTACACTGTATTTCCAACTTGCACATACATACACATTCACTCACCCCCTTACCCATGCATTCACGCAACATCTATCTTGCAAATGCTCAGAGACACGCCTTACTTTGGAACATATTTTTCTTAACTTATGTGAGCAGTTAAAACAATATCACTATATAATAAACACAGTGCTAAAAGCTCTGTGGGTAAGTGTTTCTAATATTTCCTACCGCCATGTTACACAAATATGGGTTTCAATTGTTGGCAGAAGCAAAAATGATTCCATAGCAATTTTCCATCAATATAAAAACAATAAGAATCACAGCACCTCAACTAATTATATAAGCCATGCAGTTATTTTCATAGAAACTCTAATATCTGTAACATTATCCTTCAAAGAGGTACTTTTACTCAAAATCCAAACCCTAAATCAAGCTTGTAGGTCAAATGAACTGACACTGTGAGGAAACAGATAGGGGAGGTTGGGAGATATTGTGGAGACAACATTGAGCCTTCCAGATCCCTCCATCTCATTTTCCCACAATTCCAAACCATGATCATCTTACTCATAACAGTTCCTGGCCCTTAACACCCAGTCTACAGCTTCTTCTCCTTTAATTAAACATATTTAACAATAAACAATATGTAATTGTAAATGATTATGCTATGATACCTATGGTTGCTACGGACGTGTCCAATGGAGGTATTGCTGTAGATCCTGAACAAAAGGCAATAACCTGGTCTGGTTAGGAGGGACAATTACTCCTTTGGATCCACATCTAAAACTATGAGGCCTTGCAACTAGATAACAAAGGTTGAGGTGCAGGTCCAGTGCAAGTGTTGAAGGACCTTCAGATCTTGGTGTCTTTTGTTGTCATCAATTTTGGTAAGTAGAAATGCATTAACATTTTACATTTTTTTTTCTATACACCCCTATAGTAATGCCCCTTGTAGACTGAAGAGTAGAGATGATCTCCCACAGGGAAGATCATAGTGCTGGCAGCAAGAAAAATGGACAACAATAATAGAGCAGTGCAGAAAAGTGGCTAGCTATTCTAAAAGAAGCTTATCAGAGGGGAAGAGAGAGGGCATTGATAATGCAGAATACATACCCTTAAAAGTCCCTGGTATGAAAATAATAAGAATATACCTTTATTGAGTCATAAATAAAAATAATCGAGAAAACCAGAGAGACAGTGAACTAAATCCCCAATGATAGCTAATATAATAATGAAAGAGATACAGTTCCCTTAAATGATACAATAGTCCAAATTGCTAGTATTGCCAGTGGGACTTGATATAAAGGGACAGGAAATAGGTGAATGACCTTCAAAGGGTTAATGTAACTGAAGAGAAATAGAGAAAAAGGAACAAGGAAAGTCAAGGAAATAGTGATGAGAAGGAGAAGGGAACCCCCGTTATCTAAAAAATGCTGGGTTAGTAAATATCAACCAGAAAAAATAATAATACTACGTCTATGTAGACTCCTCAAAATTGGACCCTGTCCTCCTATTAAGCTCCTCAAGGCTAAACCCTGTCCTCTATAACACCTTCGTGGGTGTTCTAAGCTAAAGCTTATTCTGTGATATATCGCCAGGGGCGTTAGCATGTTTTATTTTACCACACTATTTTGTTTTCACTAGGGATTTGTGCTGTACTCGATATGGGCATTTAGACCCAGGATTTTTTGTAATGTGTGATATCTAGCTAGCTGTCCTTTCAGAGGATTAGATACTTGGCGATAATCAATTCGGGTACAAGCCCAAGGTGGGGCTGGCACCACCATCTGACCATACGGCTCTGTTTTTACCGCTTATACTCCATTTTCCCACCTATTGGAGTTGATTGGTGAACAAGACGTTAATTTTCTTAATGCCCCTTGTACCAGTGTAATTTTAGATGCTGGGGCGGGTTGCTCCAGGGAAGTGTTTGAAATACATACAGGATTATTTATTAAAGTCAGAAATTAGGAAAATTACATGGGGGAAAAAAAAAGTTTATTTTCCCAGAATTGCAAGAACTTCTTCCTTCATGGAAACCATCGTCTTTCCTCAGTTCTTGGTTCTTCTTCTGCCAGGAACTGTGTCAACGGTCAATATTGTACGCTTGTATACAAACAAACCAGAATTTTCAACACAGCTACTGAAAAAAAACTGTTAATGCTTTATTTACACAATAATATGGCATACACAAAAGTAATACAAAAGTGAAAACAGTGAAAAGGGCTATACGCTAATAATATGTAACAGTATACCATTAATACCAGGCCAGGACACAAGCCATCAAACCCCCAACGTTTCAGCACACAAGGTAATGCCTTCTTCAAGGGACAGGTTTTACACGGCGTGGCGGTCCCTACTGGTCTTCTTTCCAGGTGTCACCATCTTCAACCTTCTAAAATCAGCTATGGGCAGAAAATGTCATTTTCTGCCCATAGCTGGGCAAACGCGTCAATGGATTCAAATTTAAACATAAAAAAATAAATAAAAAAAAACAAACAAAAAAAACCTGATACTTTAGAACTGTATTGGTTCAAATGCAGTTTTTCTATATTTATTTTTGAGTCTCCATCTAATTGGTGACTTGCTGTATAAAACAATTGTGGATTAAAATTCTTATCAGGCTCAGCCAACCGTGCTGTAGGGTGCTGTATGTGGATATTCTATTAAGTGAAAAAGGTAATTTGTCTATATTAGAATTGAGCCAGGCATTTTTATAAAAAAATTCTTCACTTGTTTTTTCCCATGCAGCCCCATATGCAGGAACATGCACTGTGTAAAAAAAATTAAAGAAATAAAAAGCAAAATTAAATTTGTGTTGATCATTTAATTTTAAAAAAAATTAATAAAATCTATATAACTAAATAACTGCATACCAGCCTCGTCGCACTGCGTCATTATACCAGCACAACATTATTATCTTGTTCATAAAAAGGTAAAACTATGCATTTTAAAGCACATTTGAATAGTGAATTATTTGTAGATAAGAGATATTAGAGCATATTTGGCTTTAAATATAAAGAGCAAATTATGGTGGAAAGTGGTAAACGTGGAGCAATCCTCATGAGTAGTCCATTTACTGCTATGGTGATTAGACTACATTTAGAACTTTCTCTTAATGGGGGTTTCTCTCTAGGATCAGGGAAGGCTGCAGATGTCCAGCTCAGGGATACTAGGTAATGATCCTGTCACCATCTAGCACACTTTACCTCTCTCCCATTATCATAGTCTGTGCCTCTTCCCATGTTAAATAGCATAGTCCCTGTGCCTCCCATGCCCAGTATTAGGGTTCCCTGAACCCCCACCTCACATCAGAGTCCCTGCCTCCCCTTCTCATTATCAGGGTCCTTGTGCCAAACACCATTTTAAGAACCCCTGTTTCCCTCATGCCCAATATCGCAGTTCTAGTAACCCCATATCAGAGTCCAGTGCTCCTTTTGCCTCCAAATCTCATTATCAACATCCTTGTCCATGTGACCCCCATGACCAATATAGGAGTCTCTGTGCCCCCGACACCCAGTGTCAACATCCTTACCCACCTATGCCCAATATCATGATCCTTGTGCCCCTCCATGACCACTATCAGAGTTGCTGTACACCCCATGCTCACTACCAAGGTCCTACAATGCCTTTCAGACAGAAATTTAGGCTGTAGAGGGAGAGGAAGCTGTCCACTCCTGTCTCCCTATCTCCCAGTCTCGCTCACCTCCAGCCCCCTTCTCCCGGCCACTGAGCTCAGCCTCAGTTCAGTCTTGCAGAGCGTTCTGCAGATCTGAGGAAAGGGATGTTGCTGGCTGCCGCCAGATATGACATCATATACCCTATGCTGCTCACATCTGGCGGGGGCACTTCTGGCCAGCAACCACAGCAGGACAAACAGGAAAAAAAATATTTTCCTGTCTCGTGGCTGTGTCCAGCCACAGCTCAAAGTGGCATCAAGCAAGGCAGCCTACCGGGAAATTTCCTGGTATCCCAGTAGGCCACTCTGGTTCTGTGTGGGCATGCAATTTTGTACAGTCATTTATAGAATCTTCTACCCACACCCATTCCAGAAATGATCCAGTATATTACTATGAATGTTTCTAACTTCTCTAATATTGCCAACATAAAAGGTAAGGCTGTGAGAGAAAACAGGCATAGGAGGGAAGAAAAGAAGTTTGGATTACAATGGGAAAGATTAGTACATGGCTAAGAGTTAGAGGGTGGTATATGGGTATGAGAGTCAAATCAAGATGACTGATAAATGAGAGGTATATGGGTATGCATAGATAAGGTGGCATAACACTGCATCATCACATTGCAAACATAATTTCCCTTTAAGATAAGCACTATTATATTAAATAGGCTAACAGAATGTGGATTTTGAGATGAGCCTAGCTTCCAAATGTAATCATTGGAGCGCAACAGAAGTACAATGTCTGTTATATAATGTACACATGGAGACCCATATTTAGTATTTTTATTTTGCCTGAAGGTAGAAGCACAAGAATGTATGCAATTAAGAAACCTGCAGCTTAAATCTAAACTACAAATAAATATAGACTGTAGACAACCTATCATTTATATGTAGCAAAATCTAACCATTTAAAAAGATTTGCAAAAAAATAAGAACCAGAAAAAACAGATACAGTGTATGTATTAACCTGTAATCTACTTTTACAAGCATTCATTAGTTCTGTTAAATAATCTAGCAATATAAATTGTTTTTTTTTCTTCAGGAACAGATTGCTTTTTATTCATGCATCTGACCTTTAAATCTTCTTCGCTTGGAAGGACAGGATATATTAAGAATAGAATGCAAATGCAGGCTTAACACATTCTCATCCCAGATGCCAAAATACAGATCAACGGATTCTGATCACGTTTAAAGATGAACAGAACATTTTTAAATATGCATTAATAGTATTTAAGCATTTGTGGCTTAGAAGAAAAAAAAAAAATCCACAAGTGACTGGTAAATAAACCCTGTATCAAGAAAAGTTAAGCTAAAATAAACAAGATGGAACAACTCTTACAAAAGGTCAAGTTGACATCACTTGCAAGTCATTTGTGAACTTTCCTTAATTACCAAGTTGCAGTAGGACACATGATCTCAGCAATGAAAGCACGATTTAGTGGTAGAGCACTGGTGAGATTCAAAATATTATGGAGACATGCACATTTTAAATTCCCATTCGATCACAAAAAAATAGATTTGTGATCGACTTGTTCACAAACCTAAGACTTTGGTGAAGGGAGAAATATTGTGATGCTCCATCCAACTTGCAATCCCACAGTGTAATTTGGTGTTGTGAGCTTTGCTGTAAAGTTACTATCACCTTCAGGGGTGTTTTTGCAGATTGACCTCAAATTGTGACATATCTGGTCTATTGGGAACCTACTCATCATGACAATGTTTTGGCCAATTAGAATAGCCTTTTTTTTAAAGTCATAATAGTTGAGTGCAACACGAGTATTTATTAAAATTAAAAAAAAAAAAGTGGCATTTCATTACACATACCTAATGTGCAATTACATTCATGGCTTACACAGCGATCGTGTGACCCCTGCACAGAACACTCACAAACCAACCATGTGGGACATAACTTTTTTTTTTATTCTATACTTTTGGATTTTGTCATAAAACAAAGTAGTCCTTAGTTTGTCTTATGACAATGAAATGCCAAAGCATTCTTTATCAACATTCCAGAAAGAAATATTTTATGAAATTCTCATACTTTTTTTTTTGGTGGTGGAGCAGCTTTAACGGAAGCTTCAAAACTGATCGCCAGACTTCTTTTTAAGTTACTGTTCATTGACATAAGTTCTAGCTTTAAATTTTGATGGTGTACCCAGGATGCAAAGCCAAAATGCTCACACCAATAATCACAGCAGGACAAGTGTTGTAAAATTAGCATGTTTTATTAAAACTTTTTAATGGTTTCTTTAATACAGCCATTGAAAATATTGAAATACTTATGTGAAAAGCTCCACAAGAAAACCATAAACCATTCAAAATCTACAGGATAAAAACACAAAATTAGGAAAGATCTTTGATTTTCAAGATAAAACTTTGTATTACAGCATTTAAACAAGTTTAAGCCGGTCAACATCTTCATAGAAAACATACAAAAACCATTACCAGCAAGTGCAGAGTATAGTCTGCTTAATGAATTGCCAAAAAAGTCCCTTTGAATTGTTTTTGCCAAAGATTACTTAAAAAGGGACATGCCAAGCACCATAACCACTTTTTTAATATGACGAGGACAAGCTACACCCTCCTACCTAATGATGGCATTTAGGAATGTCAAACTGCCTTACTAAGTCATCTAGAGTACACTCCGCTAGATTATGTCACTCGCTTTAGACTGGACAGCTGAATTGGGAAGCCAGATCTTTTCCATACGATGGCAGCAAGCAAGTTTGCTATATTTATATTGCTTCTAGTACCATAATTAGGACAATGACAATATGGTGCTGGGTGTGTCCATGAGTCTTACAGTTTAAGTTCATGTAAAAACTGAGAGGGTAGTGGAGGCATGGAATAGCCATCCAGCTGAAGTGGTAGAGGTTATCACAGTGAAGGAGTCTAAGCATGCGTGGGGATAGGCATAAGGCTATCCTAGCTATAAGATAAGGCCAGGGACTAATGAAAGTATTTAGAAAACTGGGCATACTAGATGGGCCTAGTCACATTCCATGTTACTATAAAAATTAAGGGAAAAAAAAAAAAGCATGTCTTATTACCTTACACCTGACATGTTGGGTGAGAGATAGAGGACGGAGGTGAAGAAATACTAATTTACAGAAAGAGTTGCGGATACTGGAAAAAGCCGAAAGACCATGCAGAAATACAAAAACTGTATCGGAATAAGTGGGCCAACTGTCTATTCTGGGAAAATCTACATAATAAAAATGAAAGAAAATTATATCATTTTGTAAAAACAAAATCTGAGAACTTTATGGGCACCATCAATTTAAATGAAGTGGTTATGATGCCCATAGATTCCTGGAGCTTTCTTCACGAACAGTTTAACCCCAAAGGTTACACTATCTGTCCCCTGTGACATCAGGATTCTCCAATTCAGCCTGAGTAAGCTCGGGTTGCCACCAATTGGCTCAAAGCGGCCATCTAATGCTCCACGTCAATGAGTGGCACCATTCATAAAAGTGGCAGAAAGCAGCTAAATGAGCCTCAGTGGCTTATAGCTGGATACGGTTTTCTAATCATCTATGAGGAATCAAGGAGGAGGGAATCTCTGCTAAGCTGAAATATTGCATCTGTGATATTGCCAGGCTTTGCCAATGTGCAGACAGTTCATAAAACTGATATATTTAAAGAAAAAAAGAAAATTAAAATGGTGTTTGCAGCTCCTGTTCCTGCACAAACTTTCAGTGTGTGCCTAGGAATACTCTAATCAGAGTCTTTTCATTGAGAAGCCTCTGTGCTTAAGTCGCAAGTGTTCAAAAACAGTCGTGGAGCTAACGAAGGAAAAAAAAATAAAAATCCCTGGCTAAGTGACATCCAGGGAGGTGTTACTTTAATAGCCGTATTTAACCGGGAACCTGCATTTATCTTTTCACTACATTCCAAGTATATAATGGGATCTACATGGTATTACAACTCAACATAATGGTACACATTTTAATACAAGAAATAAAACCTACAAATACTGCAGCTGTATCCACGGAGTATTCTCATCCCTTATAACACAAGTTTTTATAAACCATGCCAGTATTAACTTACTTTAAGTGCAAACCCTATTTGTCGAAAAAAGTTAAGAATTGTGCAAATCTCATGGAGTTGTAAATCATCTATCATTTAAAATTATATATATATATATATATATATATATAATATATATATATTTTAAATGATAAAAATCAAGGAGCTTAAAGGGGCTTTGAGTAAAATGAAAATACAGACAAAATTTTTTAGATAGAAATGAGAAGACCTCAAAGCACGTACAAAAAGATTTAAAGGATTAAAAAAAATAAAAAATAAAAGATAGAACAGTGACTATGCTTCCTCATTCTAGTCATTGCTTAATACAGTCAGACCTGAAATGCATGCGATCTAAAGAACTCTCAAATAGTGTGCACTGCAGAGAGTGTCGAAACTCATTAAGGAAGTGGTTTCAGTTAAAAATTAGCACTGGGAAATAAGACCTGGAAGATTACTTTAACTTAAAGCCAGAAACAAGAAAACCAGACTCCTACTAATATTATTCCCTCAGCAGATTGCTCAGGTATTTTAATACTGCACTATGGAAAATGATGCAAGCTTGCTATATTACTCAAACTATCACGTGTAGAATACCAAGAACAGTATCAAAGCAAGCTTGCTGTATTTGCATCTTACAATAAGATTATGTACATATTTCTTCAATAAATATGACTAATTATTCACAAGGTACGGAGGCAGCACTAAATATACAAATGAAACTTGTACAGAATAAAAGGTTCATTGAGGATGCGTGTTCGGATGGAAATTTCACAATCAAACAGAAGTAGAGATCAATAAAGATATAAAAAGCCAGTGTAAATAGCCATGCTAAAACTTACTCACATATGCATGTCTGCTAGAGGTACATGAACCAGTTTTTCTGGACTTTCAACAATCCAGAAAAGTGACCAAACTCCTGCATAACATGGTTCCCAATATAATCTTCATAATGGATGCAATGCATGGTTAAAAGTAAAAACCGATTAAATATAATTTTGTTTTCAATTTGCTCTATTAAGAACAGGATACTTTCCTTTCAATATTGTAATTTCAAAAGTAACAATGGGAATAAAATAATTAAAACAGGGCAAAGAGATTGTAAAGTACGATCCAAGAGTAAATCAGTCACCGGATGGTAGGGAATCAAAAAGCACACAGTCTAAAGATATAAAAATAACTGGTCTACGAAAGATTTGCATAGAATATCTGGAAGTAAAAAGTTTGACATAATCCCTGAAAAGATCAACAGTTTCAAGTTGTGCTCTGTAAGAATAAAAAGTGGGTTAATCTGACCTCAAAAATGTCTCGTTTTTACATGCCTTGCCAGGTGAAGTATGTAAAATATTTTAACGCTTCCAGAGCCATACGATCCGTGCATGCATATATACAAAGCACTGCAAGAAACTATTCTGACCACACATGTATTATTGTATTTCTCCATTTAATGCATGAGTGTGCATTCAAAAACCCAAGGCACCCTGGGGCAGTGCTGTGGAGGCAAGCATAGTATCCATACCATAGAATGGATGACAAATCCAACTTCAAGCAGGTATACTGTATATATAGTCTGTACTTTGCCTAGTGAAACATAGAATTCTACATATATAACGATTGCAACCGTCGCATCCTCACATAATGCATCCCTCAATTCCTTGTTTACTGGTGAATGCCAGGAGTTGTGGAATCTGCCATCGCACAAAATACCACTATTTCCTTAGTATATTAAACCGATTTACCTTTTTTTTCCCCCGCACTCTCAATGTACTAGAATATGATAGGAAAAGCTTGTTCTTTTATTGAAGTATAATTACAATAAGAAAACACAGACTTGCATGTCTTATACACTTAACTGGAAAATGTGGAAAACTTTGAAGGAAATTACTTCTGTAGGAGAGTAACAAAAAATACACACACATATATACATACATATACACATATATACATACACACACATATATATATATATATATATATATATATATATATATATATATATATATATATATATATATATATATATATATATATATATATATATATATATATATATATATATCTATATATCTTCAGCTCTGCCCAGATAGACCATCGTTGTTCATAATTTGTATTTTGCTTGGTTTCTCCACATCCCCCAGTTTAGTGGAGTACAATAGTTTTAACATTGCATAAAAATTTAAGAATTACTTCATAGATCCTGCACAACACACTGTGAAATGTGCATTTAAACCAACTATTTCCACTAGCAATAAGAAGAGAGAGAGGTTGAAAGGATTAAATGAGAACTCCTCCTTCCGACCCCCAGTTTTTTTTTTTATGGCTAGGTTTGTTTCAAATATACTATTTTAAGTTTAGAAAAACATTCAAAGCAGACCTGCATTGAACTATATGTAGAAATATATAAAACACTATGTGCGGCCTCTGTTATCAACCAGAAATCTAGTTACACATAGCAAGCATATACAAAACAAAGCAGATATTAACTCCCATTGTGATCAATGTCATTAAGTTTAAAAAAAAATAAAAAAATCCCCATGATAGATTGGGAGTGTGTTTGGATGTTTCCAGCCCATAAGTGGAAATAATACTATGTACTTATTAAATTCAAAATTCACTTGAGCAGGCCCATCATTGCCTCTTTATTTAGTAACCAACTTGTTTTATCACAGTTATTTGGATATAAAACCTTATCATGGTGTGGAAGTGCAAGGTGTTCGTGTTTTCTGTGTGGGATAACTGATTAAATGCTGCAATGCCCTCTAGGTACTTTTTTTTGTAGAATCTGTACCATCAAAGGCAATATTACAACTTTTTAGTACTAGAACACATCAAGGAAACATTGAAAATTCATTGTCTTGCAAAGATTAAAAAGAAAACAGAGCATGGCTTTTGGGCGATAACACTACCTTTGGAAATGTATATATTTTTAAAAAAGTTTAATTGCGCAAAATGCTTAGTTATACGATATTCCCAACTTTTAATAAAAGTTAGACCTGAGAAAAACACAAATGCCATAATGCAGAAGTACAGTTTGCATAGTTTTTAAATGATTGCAGAGTTTATTAAGTTCTAACTTCCCCTTTAAACAAATACAAAAAAAGAAAAGGAACAAAAACAAGTTTTATAGCATATTTCTGTAATGTGAAGATGCATATGGGAGATCCCACAGCTATAAGAATGGCATGATGAGTGAAGCTTGGTTTACTGGAAGGGTGTCATTTTCAGACATTAAATTGGTAGAATGATTTTCTGGAAGAATTTGTTTTCTCCCCTTTACAAGCATGTAATTATTCCTGGAGTACGAATGAAAGTAAGTGATGCTTTAATATTGTGAAAAGCAATTTAACGTTAAAAGATTTTAAGTACGATTTTGGTAGTGCCTGGTTAAAAAGTCACCACTAAAATACCATATACATAAAAACAGGTCAAGAACCACTGAATTAATAAATACATACAATCACCAAAATGTTTACCAATCTCAGTATTCGGTCAATAGTTGCTGGTAGATCTAACTGAATAAACCTGATATTCTAGTACTATCTTACACAGAAAAAAAAATGACATAACCTATGCAAATCCTTTAGTTAATACAACTGTAGATAAGAAAAGAAAAACGAAACAAAACCAAAACACAGACCGCTAGCCCAATTTACAAGACTGACACTAAATCAAGATTGAACTGAAAAAAAATAAAAAAAAATAATAATAATTTGCTTAGCCAAACGTGTAAAATAGTAAAATGTGCTAATCAATTATACACATAGGCGCCAACTTGTTTAATTTTATCTAATTTTAAGAACTGACTTCTGGGTCAAAGTAATTCCTGTTTTGTATTGGAAGTATAAAAATTCAAGAGTTAAGAATCCATGGAAGCTGTAAACAGAATACATAAAATATTTCCGTTCTTGTAAACTTTGAGTGTGGCTGCATCTAGGATCGCAGAGCAACATCGGAAAAGTAATTCACAAACATGTTCAGATGCTTTAGACCAAGGTAGCACCCAATCTATTCGTTCTACATAAATGAAAGGACTGTTCTGAAGCCATCGGGTAAAAAATAAGAAAACCAGTTTGTCAGAGGCCACTAAAAGCCATCCCCCTATCTTTGGAGCTGTGTGTATCAATTATGGATTTACAAAACCATCTACATTATTTGAGCCTACGAGAAAAGTTAAGCGTTTGCATCTAAAATTACTTCTAATAAGAATTTAGAAATGTAGTAAACAAATTGTTACTTGCAGAATGCAGTGTAGAAATATATACTGAAATTGTCAATTAAAAAACAGTGCATTATAAATTTAACATCGCAAAAATGTTTTTAACAAAATTAGAAATAGGTTCAACTTGCATTGTGCTAGCTAGGAATAACAGTTTCAAGAAATTTTTATGTTTACATAAAGTTGGAGGCATGAAAAGGGACACTATAGCCACCAGAACCACTACAGCTGAATGTAGTGGTTCTGGTGTCTATATCCTCGGATTAGGCAGTGTTTACATTGCTGCCTATTAACATCTCTCATGGCAGTCACTCAGTTGGCCACTAGAGGTGCTTCTTGTGTACCTATGTTTTGTGTCATACTGAATGCTCCTTATGAATATTCTGTATCTGTATGAGGAGATGCTGATTGGTGCAGGACGAAAAGCATAGAAAAGCATTGGATTGGCCGATATCTTTAACACTGATGATCTCAGTCATGGAGACAGAGCTAGCCGCGGTGCAGGAAAAAAAAAAAAAAGGTACGTTTAATGCTTTTTTCCCCCCACTTTTCTGATCAGGGCCAGGGACACTAATAGCTTGTTCAAAACACATTTGTATTCCTAGCACCATAGTGTTCCTTTCATGACAATTTGGGGAGTCCAATATATGCCAACACATACATATTTGTGGCCAGACAGTGAGGAAGTAAAACTTCCCAGTTTTTCAACAAACGGCTAGAAAATGATTTGACGAAAACCACAGGCACTCAACCCTTAGACTTCTTGCATCATAACTACTACATCAAGCCACAGTAGTTATGAAGCTTGGAGTGTCCCTTTAATTTGAAACAAATTTACAAATAATTTTGTATATTGTTTTATTATAATAGATATATTTTTAAAAAGGAACATTTTAACAAACTTGAAGCGATCTTTGCTTTATGTAGAGCAATACTTTATTCCTATAGTGTTCAAACAAGCACCATGCGTTTGATTATGTCAATACAAAAAGGGAATTTAAAAAAAAAAAAGCTTTCCAATTTTATCATTAATAAGGCACATCATGGCAGTTTTTGTAAATCTATTGCTTAATATTTTAAATTACAGTATTGAAGCACAATATAAAATTCAAGGGGAGTATACACTGTGCTTAAATTTATAAAGTGTTGATGCAAACTGCTCCAAGATATTATATAACTCAAGGAAACCAATTGCAAGGTTACAGAAAATTCTATAAAAACCAGGACACATTGCGCAGAAGTAACAAAATTACAGATTTCTACATCTTATCCCTGAAGGAGCACAAAGTATACATAAAACATATATTATAAATCAGAGGCACATGTAGTTAAATATTCTCAGGCAAAACCAGGGTAAACAAGGTAGCTTAACGCCATAAACCCCTTTTAGGAAGCAGCACTAATTCAAAAAAGTTGAATTTATATAGTTGCTTAGTCACTGCTATCCTCATCATCGTCATTATCAGACAAATTGTTTGTTGATTTTGGAGAACTAGAAAGAGAGTCCGATCTGCCAGCCTGACAGGACATTTCTCCACTGAATAGTAAATCGTAGCAGAAATCACAAACCCGTACAGGTTTGGAAGACTGACTTGGAAGTAGAAACTTTTTCTCAGAGCAAGGTCCACAGACAACAAATCCACACTTCCGACAGTGATGTCGCCGATTAACGGGTGTAAACCTTACTTTTGTACAACGCATGCAAAATGTAGCATCAGAATCTGGAATCCACACCGCAGCGTGCTCACTGTTTGGCGTCTTTCCACCTTTTGATATTAAATCAAACACACACTTATTGATGTGATTCATCCATTCTGACTTCTCAGTTGCTGTAGCTGCATAGACTGCAAATGATTTTGTAGGAGTCTTGATAAGCCACCCATTCCGCAAATCTCCTTCATCTTCTATAGAGTCTATTGTAACATTTTCAAGAGGAATTATGTGCTGTTTATTGTACTTTTTCTTCTGTATGACAATATTGCCATAGACAAGGATGTCATTGAACAGGAAAAACTGCCTGGCTTTTGGTTTCTTCCTACAAAGCTTTGTTAAAACGCCTTCTCCAATGAGTACTCTGCCCGGTATAGCTAGAGGCTGCCCAGCTGTTCCAAAACAGTTTTCCACAAGATTAATGCGCTTTGCATTTGCTTCGCTGTTTGCCAAGCGATCCACCATCTTCTTTAACAGATCTGAAAAAGATGAATATGGTGAAAAAAAGTGACAAGAAAGTAAATTTATAATTCTAAACATTTAACTCCTTAAGGACCACGGATGTACTAGGTATGTCCGACAAAAAAAAAAAAAATCCTTAAGAACCGCGGGCGTACCTAGTATGTCCAGCACTTCCTTATTACTTGCCGCCGTTCCCCCGCTGCAAATTAGGACCCAGCAGGCCATGTGATCGCTCTAAATAACATGGCTGCAATAGGCATCCATAGTGCTGCCTGCAGGGGGACTAAAACTGACAGGCAGTCTCCCTGCTGATGAAAAATAAAATTTATAAAATAAATAAATAAAAAAATAAAAAAATATATTCATATTAAGTATATATATATATATATATATATATATATATATATATATATATATATATATATATATATATATATATATATATACATACACACACACACACACACACACACACACACACATCTAAAAATGCACATTATTAAATTACACATATGATAAAAAAAAAAAAATATATATATATATATATATAATTTTATTCTAACAGTATTTTGAGATATATAGATATAAATATATCAAAATACTACCGAGCAGAGAACAGACTCTAGCAAGGAGTACAAAAAGGGTTATAGGGGTAGCGAAAAGGGCATAACCCTACACACAATGTAAATTAGAACGAAAAATAATAGGAAGAAATCCTCTCGTATAGAGACGAGGGGAATCCTCCTACCAGTACTACCCCTAAAGAGACATATACAGGCTTGTAGTAAACAAGATATGTATAACTAAAATAAACTTTGATGAAAATTCAAAATACACAAAATTCCCAAAAAGTGAGAATGAAAATCCCAAAACAAAAGAAAAACTAGATACTGTATCGGCTATCAATAGCTGCTAAATTAATCTGTGAAAGCATGAAAAGGTTACCACAATTGTAGCAAACCTATTTGTAACATAGTAATAATTAGTAGAAACACTGTTGCAATGTACACTCAGAAGATTAACGATCTCCAGATGTATGAATAATTGCCAAAGAAGCAGTGTGCTGTGTCCCAGTACATACACCAGAGGGTAAAGGCACATAAAAAATCCCCCCCTATAAATCAAAACATTATCTAGATAATCTAGACTGCCCATATACAGCTATCCTATCTGTTATTCATACATCTGCAGATCGTTAATCTTGTGTGTACATTGCAACAGTGTTTCTACTAATTATTACTATGTTACAAATCGGTTTGCTACAATTGTGGTAACCTTTTCATGCTTTCACAGATTAATTTAGCAGCTATTGATAGCCGATACAGTATCTAGTTTTTCTTTTGTTTTGGGAATTATGTGTATTTTGAATTTTTATTAAAGTTTATTTTAGTTATACATATCTTGTTTACTACAAATATATATATATATATATATATATATATATCTCTGTATTTAACCCTGTAACTTTCCATGACACCCTAAGGATACTGTTTTTGAAATACTAATATTTGTGTTCAGTGAAGTCTACAGAGTAAGACATATCACAGCGATGATATTGCTGGTGAAAGTGACTTTTTTTGCATTTTTAACACACAAACGACACTTACACTGAAGATATCATTGTTGTGATTTGTTTTACTCTTTTGAAACACTAATATCTGTGTTCAGTGAAGTCTCCCATGTACATATTTTATAGTGTTTTTGAAAGTTACAAGGTCAAATAAAAGGTTTGATTTTCCATTTTTTGACATTTAAATTTGCCAGATTAGTTATGTTGCCTTTGAGAGCGTATGGTAGTAGGAATGAGAATTCTCCCCATGATGGCATTCCATTTGCAAAAGAAGACAATCCAAGGTATTGCAAAAGTTTTGTCTTTAGTAACCACTTAGTCACAAACACTGGCCAAAGTTAGTGTTCATTTATTGTTTTTTGCATTTTTAAACACACAAAACAAATATAAATGCCAATCTTGGCCAGTGTGTGTGACTAAGTGGCTACTAAAAAAAGACTGGACATACCCCATATTGAATAACCTGGGTTGTCTACTTTAAAAAAAATATGTACATGTGAAGTGTAATTCAGAGATGACAGATAACAGTGTTACAATGTCACTATTGATACATTTTAAAAATATATATTTTGAAACAGCAATGGCCTACTTGTACTTAGAGCCCTATAACTTGCAAAAAAAAAAAAAAAAAACACATTAACATTTCTAATATTTCTAAACTTAGGACAAAATTTAGCAACTATTTAGCACTGATGTTTTTTGGCGGTTGTAAGGCGCAACAGATTTTGGGGGTCAAAGATAGAAGAAGTGTGTTTAAAATGTCTTCATATTTTATAATAAAATTACACATGATGAAAATTATGGTATCTTTAGAAAGACCATTTTGGTCACTAAGGTGTTAATGATCCACAATTTCATGTTATAGAGATTGTACAGCAGCAAGGGCCAACTCTACAGAGTTATGTTTTCAGAAATGGTGTATAAGGCCCAGTTCAGATTTACTTGTCGTAGATTAAAAGCCAGAAAATGCCATACAGAAACTGGGAGAGAAGCTCTATTCGGTCTAGGTGACTTCCCGTATTTAAAGCACCATAACCACTGAAGCCTGTTGAGGCAGTTATGATGCCTAAAGTGCACTGCTTTCACACTAAATGGTGGTGCCACAATAGTCAAACTGTTTCAGTACAGTCTGACCATTTACCTCCCAGGTAAGTATGAACATAAACACGCAATAACACTATTTAAAACTCCATAAAAAGCAGTAAATGCTTAGACTGTCTTTGCAATTTCAACAACACACTTGCAAAGGCAGTATGGGACATTCTGATATAGTCTTGATGGCCATGAAACTAGAATGACAATGTCACCAGAGAGAATCGCCCTACTTGGGGAAGTGCTAATCACAACAGAGAGGAGGCTGTAGAGCATGGAGAATGTTACACTAATGCAAAACCCCACAGACGAGAATGGCAGTGCTAGAGAATAGGTGCAGCTAGTGAGTAATGTAAGCAACAGCTTCCAAATCTAACCATTTGTCACTTATGATATATTTGCTACATTGCGACCTGTTATACGTGAAAAATGAATGTGTAATGACAGATTCAATTTTAAAGAAGACTGGTTTGTTGTGACGGAATTATTCCAGCACTGGTCCCCAAGTGGCTAAGCAGCACAGAGGTCTTGAAAATAATCAGTCATTCGGATTAAAAGAATGTGTTTTTGGTACATAAAGATTACAGGATGGCCAGAGCATTCTGATACACTATGATCTCCTTTCTCTTGTGAAACAATGCATGGAATCTACTAATCATACACACTGCCCATTATGAGGATAGTGAATATCATATCAGTGTGTGTCCCCAGATGACCCTACTGCGGTGTTTACATGGGGAGAACAAATAAATCCACGTATACAGCAGCATGACGTGCTATTAGAATGCCATCTCAATCCATTTCTAAAATGCTTCTTTCTAGTACGATGAAATCGAACTGAAAACAGTGAGACAAAGCATAACAGTCTCATTCACTTGCTAAAGCATTCAATGACTGGAAATCCGATTTTTTTTTTTTTTCACTCTCCAAGATCAGTAAAGCTAAATTTTGCTTGGTGTCCCTGATCAGTATGAATTCCGTGCAGCATTTCCCTATTAGGAGCTCCCTCAGCACTAATGCTTAAAACACTCAAATTGTGACTCCCATTCTTTTTTCATAAATAAAAGATTTTAACTATTGTTTGTACCCTCAAGTTTTGCCACATTATGCAACTGGTGATTTTAAATCTGCTCAAACAAAAGTACTTAAAGGTACTTATAATGCCATAGTGTAACACCACCCTGTGCAGTAATTTCATTTTACTTTTTAAATAAAATTTTACTTGTCCTTTTCCAAGACTCTGCTCATCTCTCTGCCTCCAGTGACGTAACACCATGCCTCTAATATTCATAGAGGAGCATTTAGAACCCAACGTCCATGTGTGGCGAGTGCATATTCATATTCCCTCCCAAAAATGCAGAGTCAATGCTTTCCTATGGGGGTTCTGACAACCACTAGAGGTGGACTTAACCCTGAAAACATTGATGCTTCTAAATATATAATGCAATGTTTAACATTGCAGGATAAGAGGAGAGTGTGGGCAGGCAAATGCTGTAGACATACACCCCAAAGAAAACATGCAGACACAAATAAATGCAGGTTCTCTTTGGGTATGTATGTGATGAACTAATAGTACAATAATACATAGCAGGACTGGTATTGCAGTTCCTGATCAAAGATAGGACTGGTTATGTCAACAGTAATTCTTGTCAACAGAATTACAGACCAACACTGTGTTGGTCACAATGTGCACAAAATGATTAGATAAAAAATGGTCACTAATGGAGTACTTTACATTTGTTGATGAGATTAGAATTATTCCCTTGCCTCTTGCTCCTCAATCACATCCAGCAATAAATTAATAGATGACAACCTACAGGAAGCTGTTAACTGAAATGTAAAACATGTACATACAGTAAACAAGCCATTATTTTTACATTAAAAGTAATGACAATACACAACGACCACATTCTAGGCCAGGGCTTGACAAATCCCAGACGCCACGTCGACATGGCAACTAGGATTTTAGTCCTGGCGCCTGGGATTTGTGACTGCCCGGCAAAAAGGAAGACGGCATGTGCGGCCTGTCGTCGGCTGGCCAGCTAAAGGAAGAAGGCATGCGCGGCCGGTCATTGGCTGGCCAGCTAAAGGGAAGAAGGCATGTGCGTTCGGTCGGCTGGCCAACTTAAGGTAAGGCATGTGCGGTCGGTCGGCCAGCCGATAGAGAGCGTTGGGTGTGCGCACAGGCGGGAAGCTCTTGGAGGATTGAGGCAGATGGGCAGATGCGCAAGGGAGCTGTAACCTCCCTCGCACGTCCTCCAGTAATGCTAGGAGCCGGAATATTACGTCATTCCGGCCCTGGCATCACTCAACAGCGCTCTATGGAGCAGAGCAGGGAGATGACTGAAGACCCACTGGACCCCAGGGGAAGCTGAACCATTCTAGCTCCAGGTAGGGACGCTGGGTGGTGGTGTTATTGCAGTGAGTTGTGCGCGCTGGTGAGCGAATGCTCACCTAAATGAGACAATTACAATATGTTACAGGACTAATAGGTGGTAGAGGACCTGGCTTAAACATTTGGAGGCATCTCTAAGGGGAACGTTTAGCTCCTCCACACTGCAGCTCCTCTAGTGAACGTCTGAATGACAGCCCCTAGAGGTGTAACCAGGCAGCAATGCAAACACCCTGGTTTTCTCTCTGAAAAGGCTGTGCTCACAATGCTACGGTTGCGTAGACATCAAAATCACTAGATTAAGCTGTAGTGATTCTTGTGACTAGAATGTCCCTTTAAAATTGCTGTAGACTGCTGAACAACATAACTCACGAAAAGCTATAGAATGAGAATTATGAAATTTGTTTAGAGCTGCCCCTGAAAATACAGATATAAAAAAAGCATTATACAAATACATTATATCATGAACAAAAGAGGGGCACAGCGCCAGCCTGGTGAAGCTCACAACTTTAATAGAGATGGGCTGAGCAAATTCCTGCCTTTAGATATATGATTTTATGCTCAACTGCAGCTAGCCAGTGTTAAACTTCGGTTGCACTCCCCTGCTTCCCATCTGTGAATTACAAATGCTTACTCTGCAGGCTGCAAGCTAATAAATACCTTGAATACCACATGTGACATTTCAAATTCTCTGCATACTGAGAAATATGAAACAACTTCTGGTGAGACCAAACAAACACCACTCAATGCGGATTTATTCAAATTCTGAATTTACTGCTGTGCATAATTCAGATCTCAATTAGGACCTTGGGCACAATAATACTGAAAACTCATATAGATGCTCTCAAAAAGGAACATAACCAATCTGGTAAATTTCAATGTGAAATAATGGAAAAATCAAGCCTTATAGTTTACCTTGTAACTTTCAAAAACCACTATAAAACCTGCAGTGTTATACTCTGGAGACTTCGCTAAACACAAATATTAGTGTTTCGAAACTGTAAAACGTATCACAACAATGATATCAGTGAGTGCCATTTGTGTGTGAAAAATGCAAAAAAAAATAAATAAATAAAAATAAAAAAAAGTAACTTTCACTGACAATATCATCACTGTGATATGTTTTACTGTTTTGAAACACTAATATCTGTGTTTAGCAAAGTCTACTGAGTAAACCAGTACCCCACATGTACAGGTTTTATGGTGTCTTGGAAAGTTACAGAGTTTACTATAGTGCTAGGAAATGAGATTCTCTGGACTTTTTCCCTGAGTTGTCAGGTAGGTCCCTCAAATTGCAATCAATAAAATTACTTAATTATGTAAAAATATTACATTAATATGTACGTAGAATATGAATATATATATATATATATATATATATATATATATATATATATATATATATATATATATATATATATATTCATTCTCGACAAATCCCAGGCACCAGGTCACCATTTCGACTAGAAATTTTGCCTTTAGCTAAAGGCAGGATGGGGGAACAATGGAGCCAGTCAGTTGCCCTGAGGAGCATGGACAGCCAGCTCAAGTAGCGTGCAGGCGGCCGCCCAGAGGAGCATCGCTGTGGTCGGCTGGGACAGCGTGCGAGGGAGCAGTAGCTTTAAATGATGCTGGGAGCCAGAATAGGAAGTCATTCCAGCTCCCGGCATCACTACAGGGAGCAGAGAGGAGCCACTTGAAGATCACTGCTCCATCACATGCAGGATGAGCGAGCAGCCCCACTGGACCACAGGGAAAGTCCCCTCAGCTCTCCCAAAGGTAAGGAGGTTGGGTCGATTAAAATAAAAAATGTGCGCGTCTCTCAATCAGCGTGTGTGTGTGTCAGAGTGTGTGTGTTTAGGTACCTGCAATCCTCCGATCACGAGAGATGTGTTTTTACTCACCTTCTTTCCCGCGGCTTGTCCTGCCTTTATGGGTGAGATAATCTTTACGATATCTGCTAAACCAATGCTTTCCTATACGAAAGCATTGGGAGGATATTGCGCACGTTTTCTGTATGTAACATTCAGCACCTCCATGCAGAGCATGGAGACGCTGAACAAAGGAGCAGCACACTATGCAACACTGACACAGGACTCTAGTGGTGTCTGAGTGACTGTCACTAGGCAGCAATGTAAACACTGCATTTTCTCTGAAAAGGCAGTGTTTACATTGAAAAAGCTACAGGGACAGGCTACAAGCACCAGAACAACTACAGCTTAATGTAGTTGTTCTCGTGAGTATAATATCTACCTTCAGGCATTTTTATGCAAACACAGACTTTTCAGAGAAAAGGCAGTTTTTGCATTGCCCCTAGGGACACCTCCAAGTGGCCACTCTTCAGATGGCTATTGGAGGGGCTTCCTGGCTCAGGGCTGCACAGTAAGCAGCCTTGCCATTCAGCATCCAAGAGATAGCTGCAATACCCATTGAGGTATCGCTGCAATACCCTTAACTCTTCCACCGCTCACATTTAGCGCGGACGTACCAGGTACGTTCGAGGTCAATTAATGACGTTCACGAAAGGTTTAAACGGTACCGGTTATATAATCAACTAGAAATCTTTTAAAAGAGCTTAAAATTACATTTAAACATTGTGTATATAGATTTGGAGAAAAACATATTGCACCGAACATCCGCCTTGCAAATACTTCTCATTGAGTTGCATTTGGAGGTTTGTGATTGGGCAGCCACAAGAAGTCTGGGCTTGATTAGAAGGGGAGGGTTTGCAAAGGCTATAGACAATATTTTTTTTAAATATATATTTAGGCAGTGGAGTGTCCCTTTAATATTTCAATAACTAAACCTGGCATCAGCTACCCCAACTCAGAGGTGCATTCCAGGACAAAATAAACAAATGTTAAAATATTTAAATACAACATGTAAAAAAAATTAAGCAACCCAAAACAGTAACAAAGATATTTACAGTGTTATTCGCAAAGTGAGAATTCAATGTAATTTTAAGAGAAATGCTAATTCTGGGTCAAAAGAGTTGAACTGAAAAGAAAGTCTGACTATTCTGGCGTTAAATTTGTAATTCTGTTATATGCGTTTTAGTTATAATAGCTACTGTCTGATCTACAACGGCCCAGAAAACTTGAGCTTCCTCATCACATGAACAACTGTGTTACTGGAAAAACCACTGAAGTTTAGAAGTGATCTGCAGAAAGAAAGCTGTGACATCATCCATGCAGGTCCTGTAACCCATGAGAATGAGGTATTTTAGAAAGGGGAAGGTGGGCAAAGTATGCCGGAGGTAAAATGCAGAATTCAGTAAAGCATTTTCTTTCTTTTCTTATTTATTTTTAAAAATACCTATACAATATTTAACAAAACAGTTATTTTTTTTGGGGGGGTGGGGGGGAGATGGGTCATAAGTCATGTTGCTGCCTTGACTATCCTTTCAAGTTTTTACGAACCCTAGAAGATAGATGCTTGCCAGATTATATAGTTTTTTTGAGGTGCCCAAGAAAAAATAAAGGTTGGTTATTTTAGATATGTTGTGTTATGCATTTAAATAGAATTAATTGAACTGCACCTGTCATGGCCAACATGACTGTCACTAAAATATCACAATTTCATCTATGCATACGAAACATATCGATGAAAAAGTTATTCAACATTAGTTTTACCTTCTAGGGCTTCACCACAATGCTATCAGTCAAGGAGAGGCTGGACACCCACCAATCTGCCTCCAATTGGAGAAACTAGATCAGGGGTAGGCAACCTTTTAGCAGCACTCTGCTGAAAAAAAGATTGTGATGACCAGTAGTGTACTGGTCATATTTTTAAATTGATGTGTGTATGTTGCCGTATTCTGCTTGTGTTATTTATACTGCAGTTGGTTCGTATCGTATTTGTGCGTATATGAGCTATTATAGAGTATATGTTCACAAGTAGTTTGTGGTGTTGTGTATGATACCTATGAATGTGGGCTGTGTATGGGGGCTGCTTGTGTGTGGATGGATGTCACTGTGTGAGGGGCTGTTTGGGGTATTGCATGCGAGAGGCTGCATGTAGGGTTGTGTGCATGTATGTGGATTGTTAGTGGTGTTGCGTTTGTGTGGATTGTGTGTATGTTTGTGTGTAGGCTGTTCCTATTATTTGTATGAGGGGAGGGTTATTTTGCATTTCTAGCAGTGTGGGTGGCTTCCCCTGGGTTCCAGGCTGGCTAGGTACAGGTCAAGGACAGGAGCTGCAGGCTGCTCTACTACAGTGTGGATTCCCATTTACAAGTGCTAGGAGCAAGTGATCTGAGATCACTTCCTCTATGTACTGCAATGCATAAATTGAGGATTTTCCTTCCTTTCGTATTAGCAGATATCTGGGACTCCTGATAGGCCAGAGCCTGTTTGGCTCTAGCAGCCTCGAGTGCCGTGCATGGCACATATGCTATAAAGTTTCCTACCCCTGAACTAGATGTTTCTGTGATGCCAAGTACAATATTTGGGATAAGGGAGGTTGCGTACTCAGCCACTTAGTCAGAACCAAATATTGAGTATGGAGGAAACGGAACCTTGGATAAGTATATATATTTTAATCTATGACACTTGTTGACAATAAAGTGAATATGAATCTACAAGAATGGCAACTGCTCCTGCACACAATTTGTGGATGGCAGGTTCATGTTAGGATGTTTCTGTACCTCACCTCTTATTTCCTCCACAGAGTGCCAGCACAGGAAAACACTCCAGGGTTAAAAATACATTTATACATAACACTGGAGTGATGTAAAATTTATTTATAGCACTAGGCACCATCTTCTTGCAAAATACTGAGATTACTCACCTCTAATACTGCAGTGAGAGTCTACTCTCAAAAACTGTGCTCCACCCCTGTGAGATCATTACCAGTGTTCATCTCCCAGCCAATCTAAAGCAGAGAGACTGGGCACATGTGGCAATGCTTCCTATGAGGAATCGTAACCACTGAGAAGCCTAATAGCAGACTCTCAAATAGTGAGGGAGAGCACCATCCCAATGGTCTGACAGCTGATGGGATGAGGGTAGTATAGGATTCTAAAAACATACTGTAGTGGTTACAGTGCTACCACCCTATTGTAACTAATCAAACCATTTTAGTAGAGTTTAACTTCTTACCTACGGTCTGACAAGAGTTGTTGCCTCAAGTAATTTTTGCAACAGAGTTTAAAAGTCAAAATTAAAGGACCACTATAGTGCCAGGAAAACATACTCCTCCCGCCCGGCTCTGGAAAGGGGTAAAAACTACCTTTTTCCAGCGCTGGGCGGGGAGCTCTTCTCCTCCGATCCTCCTCCTCCCCGTCGGCTGAATGCGCACGCACGGCAAGAGCTGCGCGCGCATTCAGCCGGTCACATAGGAAAGCATTCATAATGCTTTCCTATGGACGCGGGCGTGCTCTCACTGTGAAAATCACAGTGAGAAGCACGGAAGCGCCTCTAGTGGCTGTCAATGAGACAGCCACTAGAGGAAATAGGGGAAGGCTTAACCCATTGATAAACATAGCAGTTTCTCTGAAACTGCTATGTGTATGAAAAAATGGGTTAACCCTAGAAGGACCAGGCACCCAGACCACTTCATTAAGCTGAAGTGGTCTGGGTGCCTAGAGTGGTCCTTTAATGTCTTACAAAATCAGATGACAACTTTCTTTTACATTAGATCAAGGACAGCAGTAGCACTACCCATCAAGGTGGTGTGTGTCGTCACTGAAAGGTCATATAAGCACATCAATGCTGTGAAGAACGAACTAAAACTCAAACTGAAATTTGCATCGTTTTAATAATTATTTCAGTAATAGTTATGACAATTATAGTATTCATCCTTGCACTGTATCTGCACATGTATGTCAAACAGGAAGAAGTACAACAAATAAATGTTAAACTATCAGGTTACTATGTGTATTTTAGTAATCAATTGGGGCGATTTATCAAAGCGCAGTGTTTCGTAAAGTTACGCAATCAATATGGAAACTAGTGAGACTAGCAGGCAAATTTTACTGATAACTTTTCTCCTTTTGCGTTGCTTTTCAGAACACTTTGATAAAACTCCCCAATATCACAGTCCAACTCACTTGGCATTGTTAGAAATCCACATGTGGTAACAAGAGCCAGATTCAGTTTAGGGAACACAAACACTGCTCGCTTTCGCATAGATGGCATTACCATTAACTTTATAAAAAGAAAAAAATGTTCAGGGTTCTTCTTGACTCTAAAGACTCTCAGACACCATTTAGTTCTGCAAAATTGCTAGTCAAATATTTCACATCCTCCCTGGCTCCATCATCTGTTAATCAGAACAGTCCTATTTCACAAAAACCAAAAGGAAAACAAAATTTAGCCGTTGGAAAGTAGGAAATTGCAAATATTACAAACCTCAATCTTAAATGCTTGACAAACCCGCCTAACACCAAAAATAGGCTATGCCTCATTTAGGACACAAGATTAAATGTTTCAGGAACCCAGATCACAATGAAACCTGCTGGTGGTTATATAAAGAATTCTGGTGCCAAGGATTTCAAAAAGCTGACTCATACAGAAACACTCAAAAGATTTACCATACAGTAACAAAATATTTAAAAATCACATTAGGGAACTCTAGATATATATCTAAAACCACTGTTTGACCTACATTTCCCTCTGTCAGTCTGTGAATTACTATACAGACTCCCCTCCCAAAGTTGAGAAACACCAGACATATAATCATTGTAAATATTTATATGTAATATTATACAGCAGCATAACTAACCGTGAAGAAACAGGGTTTTAAATAGTCATCTTGCCATAAGAACTGCAGAAATCAGTGCCAAATCTGTCAATTCTACCAATCTATGCATCGGTTATATACTGACACAAAGTGACTGAAAAAGACTTAAGAGTCATCGAACCTTCAAAATGACCATAGAGAATTCAGGAATCTAAAATTAAACTCAGGATCTTTTATAAAACTAAACAAACACAAAAAACAACAAACCGTGTCCCTGAGAGTTCAGATTCTAGTGATTTTTTTATGTGACAGGCATAAAAAGCAGACAATATTTAACCCCTTAAGGACCAAACTTCTGGAATAAAAGGGAATCATGACATGTCACACATGTGATGTGTCCTTAAGGGGTTAAGGAGGGGTAGCACTAAATGGTGTACTTGTATAATCCACATCAAATTAATTAACAAGAGAGATTCCTTAAAAAGGTATTGGCTTTGACTCACCAGACCTGACTTTCTCTCACTGGCAGGGCCCTCTTTACCCTTTTGTATCTCTGAGTTGATATGGAACTCTTTCCCCAGTGTGTACAGCGGTATTTGTTGGTGCTTTATAAATGCCATTAAACAATATCTAATATTTAATATCATTAAATAACACTAAGGGGCAGCACTTTTCATGCCCTGCCCAGCAGCATGAACTAGTGAACGCCAGTAATAAACACGGTGGGTCCCTAGGGTCACTGAGCTCTGCCAGCTATGAGAACACTGCCACTCCCAGGACCCTCAGCCATGCTACCATGCTGGTGGTCCCTGAGCTCTGCCAGCTACGAGAACACTGACACTCCCAGTACCCCCAGCCATGCTGGTGGTCCCTGAGCTCTGCCAGCTACGAGAACACTGACACTCCCAGTACCCCCAGCCATGCTGGTGGTCCCTGAGCTCTGCCAGCTACGAGAACACTGACACTCCCAGTACCCCCAGCCATGCTGGTGGTCCCTGAGCTCTGCCAGCTACGAGAACACTGACACTCCCAGTACCCCCAGCCATGCTGGTGGTCCCTGAGCTCTGCCAGCTACGAGAACACTGACACTCCCAGTACCCCCAGCCATGCTGGTGGTCCCTGAGCTCTGCCAGCTACGAGAACACTGACACTCCCAGTACCCCCAGCCATGCTGGTGGTCCCTGAGCTCTGCCAGCTACGAGAACACTGACACTCCCAGTACCCCCAGCCATGCTGGTGGTCCCTGAGCTCTGCCAGCTATGAGAACACTGCCACTCCCAGGACCCTCAGCCATGCTGGTGGTGGCACTGCCAGCCTGTCCCGGGCCAGCACCCACTCTCTGTGCCAGGACTGGCTCCCAACATGGCCGCGGGCAGCCCTGAGAGGGCTAAAAAGTTTTCACCCCCCTGCCATGTTCGGCCCCCGGGGGCCAGGGAGTGGAGGGGATGGTGGGTGGGTTAATGACAGGAATCTGACAGGGAAGCTCACCCCATACTCACCGGGTAATGGAGAGTGAGCGGGGACTCACCGAGTGCAGCCCGGGAAGGATCGGCTCCCGCACCGATACCGAGCGGCTCCCACACCGATACCGAGCGGCTCCCGCACCGACACCGAGCAGCTCGGGGAACGGGGAGCCGAGCGCGGTCACAATAATCCGGAGATCAGCAGTCAGGCTGGGGACTCACTCCGGGGAGCGGACACTCCTCTGATCACATGCAGCCGCCATGGCCCCACCCTCTGCCAGCCATTGGGACAGGGCCAGCGAGTCACATGTCACCCTACACAGCGCTAACCGCACCGCGAACTACATTACCCGGCATGCTCCGCGAGGCAGCGCCGCATTGCCTTATAAAGTGGCTGGCAAGGGATTACTGTGTGTTTATGACCTGACAAGTGGTTTACTGGCCGCCATCTTGTGTTTGGCGGTTGGCGTCGCCGTGTGTCTGGCGGGAACCAGCTGGCTTCTGTTTACCACATGAAACATGTGGCAGTGACTGGAAAGCAGATGTAAAAATACAAAATGTAATTAAAACGTGGAGACAAGGACTGTCACAGTTCTGAATGACAGATTGTATCTGACAACAAGATTATTCACTAAAATATATATATATGTATATTTTTTTTTTTTGCGCATTTTATATTAATTTTAAATTTATTTATTTATAAAATATTTTACCAGGAAAGATACATTGAGATTTCTCTCGTTTTCAAGTATGTCCTGGGTCCGCAAAACATTGCATTGTTACATTAGGGTAAAATAAAATACAAAAACAATATTAATACACAATATGTACAAAATTTTACATAGAATAGGTAGGAAATATATAATCAACCATGACACGTGCATTCTGTTTTGAGGGATCTCTTAAAGCACTTTAGGCTCGGCGAAGATTTGAAAGTGTGCGGGAGGTCGTTCCATAATTGCGGCGCTTTGTAGGAGGATCGGGCCACTTACTTTTACGTAGCTGTGGTTGATCAGTAAAAAGTCCAATCTGTAGTGAACTGACATTCAAACGGCGAGATTAAAGATAAAATAGCCAAGCTGCAGCGAGCAGAGTTGGAGAAATTCTCCGCAATGGCCATTTATTTATTTTTAAGGCTAGATTTTGCCCTTGAGATTCCAGTTCAATACAATTTAATGTTAAGTGAATAAACCCCAGATGATATGTTGGAGAGGTTTTTCAATTTAGGAATTTTGGTGTGGATTTCATTGAAATTCCAATGCTAGCAAAAGATTTTGTAATGCAAAATAGAACTTCTCTCTGTCTTATGGTCAAGCAGTGTTAATTTTGGCAGCAAATTTCAGTTTAGTTTTAGTCCTAGTCTCTTGACTAAAAAGCCATTTTAGTTTTAGTCGTATTTTAGTCATCTGAATTGTTTTAGTTTTAGTCTAGCTTTAGTCGACTAAATCTCCAGTAGATTTTAGTTGACACGACTATGATCTAATCGGTTTAGTTAAAGCCTCTGTCTCTTTAGCCTTGTCCCCACCCCCTCCTCCGTGCAGTGTTAATTTTGGAGGCAAATTTCAATTTAGTTTTAGTCATAGTCCTTTGACTAAAAAGCCATTTTAGTTTTAGTCGCATTTTAGTAATTTGAATTGTTTTTGGTTTAAATTTCAAAAATAATAGTTGACTAAAATTTGACAATAATTGTTTGTCGACAAAATTAACACTGTGGTCAAGTTCCAGGTTCGCAAAACATGACTAAAAGTGGATATCATGAAGTTTTGCTGGTTCACACAGCTGTCGCTATTGATGGCTGTGGGAATAGGGCATCTTCTTGCAGATAGTAAAAGTTGGTCAATAGTGGGTCCCACAGTCTCATAGTAGACTCCATGGACCCTGGTGTTGTAGAAAATGGTAACATAGGGACAGCTCAGGTAAGTATATCTACCTTCTGCTGCACATCAAGTAGGGATGTCATCTTCAGGTTTTTTTTGTAAATATGCAAAGACCCCTGAAGGTGACAGAGCAATTTTAAACTCTAACAGGGTTATTTACTAAAACCAGAATTTTGTCTGGATGACCTCAATGGCAATTTTTACATTTACTAAAGGCAAATTTGATCAGTTCAAGAGAATCTGCAGCAGTCACCCAGATGCATTTGGTGTCTGAATTAAATCAGTGCTTTTACATCCAAAACCTTTGCAAAGTTGTACAGATGTGCTCAAAAGTTTGCATACCCTTGAAGAATTGGTAATATATGTACCATTTTAAAGATAACATGAGTGAGCAGGCAAAATACATTTCTTTTATTTCTTATGGGATTCATATTCAACTTTAGGTTATAACAAAATGGCACAATCATAAAACAAACTATGGCAATAAAGAAAAAAAAAAGAAAAAGTGAGCCATGTTCTGTCTTCATACCCTTAGTTCCTAATACTGTGTATTGGTCCCTTTAGCATCAATGACTGCATGCAGTCTTTTGTAATAGTTGTGTGTGAGGCCCCTAATTCTTGCAGGTAGTATAGCTACCTATTTTTTTTTTGTCTCCAGGTCATGCAAAGGCTTTGTTCATCTAGCATGAACCGCACGTTTGACTCGATAATGTCAAGGTCAGGAGACTCTGATCGAACCTTCACCTTTTTTTTGCTGTAACCACTGGAGGGTCAACTTGGCCTTATGCTTAGGGTCATTGTCATGCTGGAAAGTCCAAGAGTGCCTCTTCGTGCAGAAGCATGCAAATTGTCTGCCAGTATTTTCTGATAAAATGCTGCATTCATCTTGCCATCAATTTTCACAATATTCCCTTTGTCTTTAGAGCTCGCACAATCCCAAAGGCGTGTCAAGGTGTTGTTGGGCATATAGTGACCGGGCTTTATTATGTCATTTTACGTCATTGGCACAGTAAAGGCTTCTTTCTGGCAACTCAACCACGCATCTCATTTTTGTTTAAGTATCGTAGTAGTGTGCTCCTTGCAACAACCACACCATCTTTTTTCAGAGCAGCCTGTCTTTCTCCTGAGGTTACTTGTGGGTTTTTCTTTGTATCCCGAAAAATTCTTCTGGCAGTTGTGGCTGAAATCTTTCTTGGTCTACCTGACCTTGGCTTGGTATCAAGAAACCCCCAAATTTTCCACTTCTTTATAAGTGACTAAACCGTACTGATTGGCATTTTCAAAGCTTTGGATATCTTTTTATAGCCTTTTCCATCTTTATAAAGTTTCATTAACTTGTTACACAGGTCTTTTGACAGTTCTTTTCTGCTCCCATGGCTCAATATCTAGCCTGGTCAGTGCATCCACGTGAGAGCTAACAAACTGATTGACTATTTATACACAGACACTAATTGCAATTTAAAAAGCCACAGTTGTGGGAAATTAACCTTTAATTGCCATTTTTTATATTTTATTTTATATTTTTGCAGTGCAAAAGTGTACAACTGCTTGAGTTTACCCAACAGCATTCCGCAAGCTAAACAACACATATAGATAACATTAGGGCACAGGAGAATACTTACCCAATTTTTATAATTAATAGCTTGTTGGGTGTTCATGATCTAGCTGTAGGCAAGTGTGCAAGTAGGTAAAGTGATAGGCTAGCTAGACATGTAAAAGCAACAGGAAGATTGTGAGGTGTATAACGTGCTAAACTGTGTGATTTGAACAAATTTGCTGTAATACCACCAGGCCCCAGAGCCACCCTAAGACATTGTGCCCACAGTCCAGTGTCCCTGCTATATGTGGTGCCCCCTGGAGAGAATCAGGCGTTCATCCGATGCCACGTGTGGGTTCCCACTGGTTGACACTCCATATGTTCAGGGTGGCGTCTTGTGTGCAGTGAGCCAAAGCCTGCTCCTAGGCCTGTGTTGAGGGTCCATCCCATTGTCCATCCCATTGTGGGGAGAGCAGACGACCTTGGTGGGTAATCGTCGCCGGTGGAGTGTGGTCTTCTGCTTGTTTGGGAGATGCTTTGGGATCGAGCCCCGATGGCCCTTGGCCCAGGTGGGTGCTTCTTAGGTGCAACCGGTGCTTGAGGAGTAGCTGTGCCCGGAGTGGCCTTGGACTCTCCTCTTTCGGCTACCTCCACATACTGCTTTGTTTGAGAGGTTTAGAGCGTGTCTTGCAGCCAGGGTGTCCCAGAATCTTTGGAAGATTTCATCCAGTTTATGCAGGGACCGCTCTACAGCGGCGGCTGTACAAGCTGCATGGGAGGCTTCTGGGAACAAGGCACGTCCGCCATTTTGGTCAGAGTCGCTGTGTTGGAGAAGCGGGCTGTGTGCGGCTGCAGGGTGTCGCCTGGGTGAGTATAGGCTGGTGGGGACTGGGATGACCCTTTTTGGTCAGAGTAGCTGTGTTGGAGAAGCGGGCTGTGTGCGGCTGCAGGGTGTCGCCTGGGTGAGTATAGGCTGGTGGGGACTGGGATGACCCTCGCCGGTCCTAAGGGGGGTGTGGGTAGCTGGGTAGCTTTAGCCCACAGACCTGAAGTCAAGGTTCGTGGTTCGCCCGCCTCCCCCGATTTCCGAGTGTGCAAGGCCTCACTGGCATCCCAGGGTACCCCGTCGGACTCTGCTCTGCTGCCCGGGTCTGTGAGAAAAAGGGCATTTTTGCGTGCCATCAGTGGGCTATGAGAGTGTTTATGCAAGCTGAAGCAGGAGCTCTCCCATGCGGTTCAGACCCTGTCCCCTTTAATTGCCATTTTAACCTAAGTGTGTCACCTTGTGTGTCTGTAACAAGGCCAAACTTTCAAGAGTATGTAAACTTTTGATCAGTGTCATTTGGTTGATTCCTGTTATCACTATGATTTAAAAAGGAGTCAAATAACTATGTGATAATAAATGGCTTCTAGTTCTATCCTGCAATAAAATAAATGTTATTGCATGATCAGTCATATTTTCAATGCCAAAATTTCTGCCAGGATATACAAACTTTTGAGCACAACTGTATATAGAAGATTAGCAAAGCACGGGTCTGGAGTCGAATGCATCTGGCATTGAATGCATCATACGCATCATTTACTACTCTTTTTGCAAGTGAATTTTTTTTACAATAGCTTAATAACCCTTGGCAGTGCCGGGGTTATTTATGTAGCACCTAGCACCTGTGGCTAACTGCCACTTTAAAAAGTTACATAAACAAAATTACGAACGGCACGAGACAGGGGTGTCCCTTGTCACCCCTGCTCTACGTGCTAGCTTTAGAGCCATTACTTGCAGCGATTCGAACTCACCAAGAAATAGATGGGGTAGACTGGTATGGGCGGACAGTAAAAATTAGCGCATTTGCGGATGACATTTTGTTGTATGTCACAAATAGTGATGTACTGAACGGTTCGCCGGCGAACGGTTCCCGGCGAACATAGCATGTTCGCGTTCGCCACGGCGGGCGAACATATGCGCGGTTCGACCTGCCCCCTATTCATCATCATTGAGTAAACTTTGACCCTGTACCTCACAGTCAGCAGACACATTCCAGCCAATTAGCAGCACACCCTCCCTAGCAGACCCTCCCACCTCCTGGAAGGTATCCATTTTAGATTTATTCTCAAGCTGCATGCTTTAGTAAGAGGAGGGAAAGTGTAACTGCTGTTCATTAGATAGGGAAAAGCATAGCTAGGTTAGGGTTAGGGTTTTTTTTATTTTTTTTATTTTTTTTTATATGTAATGTAATTGCACTTAGTTGTCTGCCACTGCTGCCAGCTTCTGTGTCAGGCTCACAGTGCATACTGTGCCCATTTCCCCAGTCAGTGCCACCACTTATATCTGGTGTCACAATAGCTTGGATTTAAAAACAAAAAACTTTTTTCACTGTTACAGATTGAATTGCACTTAGTTGTCTGCCACTGCTGCCAGCTTCTGTGTCAGGCTCACAGTGCATGCTGTGCCCATTTCCCCAGTCAGTGCCACCACTTATATCTGGTGTCACAATAGCTTGGATTTAAAACAAAACTTTTTTCACTGTTATAGATTGAATAGCAGTCAGTTGTCTGCCACTGCTGCCAGCTTCTGTGTCAGGCTCACAGTGCATACTGTGCCCATTTCCCCAGTCAGTGCCACCACTTATATCTTGTGTCACAATAGCTTGGATTTAAAAACAAAAAACTTTTTTCACTGTTATAGATTGAATAGCAGTTAGTTATCTTCAAGCAGGTGTGTTCGCTAACAGTGAATCTGATGACCAGTCACCCACCACTTAAGATCTGGTGTCACAATAGCTTGGATTTAAAAAAACACTTTTTCACTTATTTATAGATTGAATAGCAGTTAGTTATCTTCAAGCAGGTGTGATGCGCTAACAGTGGATCTGATTGACCAAGTGCCACCACTTATATCTGAATTGTCACAATAGCTTGGTTAAAAAAATAATCTTTTTTCACTGTTATAGATTGAATAGCAGTCAGTGTCCTTAAGCGGGTGTGTTACGCTAACAGTGGATACGCTGACAAGTGCCACCAATTAGATCTGGTGACACAAAGCTTGGGTTTAAAAAAACAAAACACTTTTTTCACTGTTATGGGTTGAATAGCAGTCAGTGTCCTTAAAGCGGGTGTGTTACGCTAACAGTGGATACGCTGACAAGTGCCACTAATTAGATCTGGTGTCACAATAGTTTGGATTTAAAAAAAAAATAATCTTTTTTCACTGTTATAGATTGAATAGCGGTCAGTGTCCTTAAAGCAGGTGTGTTACGCTAACAGTGGATACGCTGACAAGTGCCACTAATTAGATCTGGTGTCACAATAGTTTGGATTTAAAAACAAAAAACTTTTTTTACTGTATTAGATTGAATAGCAGTCGGTATCCTTAAAGCGGGTGTGTTACGCTAACAGTGGATACGCTGACAAGTGCCACTAATTAGATCTGGTGTCACAATAGTTTGGATTTAAAAAACACACTTTTTTTCACTGTTATAGATTGAATAGCAGTTAGTTATCTTCAAACAGGTGTGTGCGCTAACAGTGGATCTGGTGACCAGGTACCACCACTTAGATCTGGTGTCACGTAAGCTTGGATTTAAAACAAAAACTTTTCACTGTATAGGTGGAATAGCAGTTAGTTATCTTCAGCGGGTGTCAGGCCTACAGCCACCTGTGCTCACAACTGTGCCAGTGCACACCGCTCATATCTGGTCTCACGGTAGCTTGCACGCATGAGTACCACTAATCCCAACAAAAATGACAGGCGGGGCAGATACCACCCCGCAGGGGCCATCGTGGTCGTGGTGCTGTGATTCCCTTTGGCCCTAGAATAATGCCCAGTTTTCAGAGGCCACGTACCCTGAACTTGAAGAGTTCTGAGGACATAGTTGACTGGCTAACACAAGACACCCAATCTTCTACAGCCTCCGCTCAGAACCTTGACGCACCATCCTCCTCCAGCTTAACTTCAGGCACCTCTCAAGATACCACTCATCCGCCTGCCGCCACCACCAAAACTAGCACCACAGCCGCTTCAGTTGGTATGTCAGAGGAGTTATTCACACATCCGTTTGAAGAAATGAGTGATGCGCAACCATTATTGCCAGAGGATGTAGATAACAGGGATATGTCTCAGGCAGGCAGCATTACACACATGGACGTACGGTGTGATGATGATGATGATGTTGTACCGCTGCTGCTTCCTTTGCGGAGTTGTCAGATACAAGTGAAGCGGTTGATGATGACGATGCGTCCATGGATGTCACGTGGGTGCCCGCTCGTCAAGAAGAAGAACAGGGCGAAAGTTCAGATGGGGAGACAGGGAGGAGGAGGAGACGAGTTGGAAGCAGGGGGAGGTCGTCGCAAGGAGCTAGTGGCACCGCCCCAGCTCCCCAGGTACTATTCCACCACTTAGATCTGGTGTCACAATAGCTTGGATTTAAAAAAAAAAACACTTTTTTCACTGTTATAGATTGAATAGCAGTCAGTGTCCTTAAAGCGGGTGTGTTACGCTAACAGTGGATACGGTGACCAGTGCCACCCAGGGGCGGACTGACAGGTCGGGCAAATCGGTCATGGACCGAGGGCCCGAGGCAGTCAGGGGCCCGGCAGCACAATCATGCTCTGGCTGAGGAGATCAGAGATCTCCCCAGCCAGAACAACATGATTTCTCCGTTATTCCAGTGATATGCTACAGCATATCACTCTGTAGTTAAGCCCCTTCCTCCCTCACCCGTTTCCCCTCTCTCAGGGAGACCTGGCAGTGAGTATTCAGTTCTTGTTGCCAGGTCTCCAGCCGTGCGGTGCTGAGTGTGAGCAGGAATAGGCGGGGCCATGAAGTGACATCACTTCCTGCCTAGCCTGAAGAGGAGCTGCAGCAGCCTGGCAGATAGCTCAGGTAAGCTTCTTATAATTATTTTCTGCAAATCCTCATTCAACTCAGCACCACCTGCAGTCTCCCTGCACCCACCTCAGCCCCCCAGTACCCACCATAGCTCCCCCAGTACCCACCTCAGACCCCCAGCTCCTACCTCAGCCCCACCAGTACCCACCTCCCCCCAGTACCCACCTCAGCCCCCCAGTACCCACCATAGCTCCCCCAGTACCCACCTCAGACCCCCAGCTCCTACCTCAGCCCCACCAGTACCCACCTCCCCCCAGTACCCACCTCCAGCCCCAGTGCCCACCATGCCCAAGCTCTCCCAGTACCCACCTCAGACCCCAGCTCCTGCACTCCAGCCCCACCAGTACCCACCTCCCCCAGTACCTCAGCCCCCCAGTACCCGCCATGGCTCCCCAGGTACCCACCTCGGACCCCCAGCTCCTACCTCAGCCCCACCATTACCCACCTCCCCAGTACCCACCTCAGCCAGCCCCCAGTGCACTTCATAGGCTCCCCAATTGCCACCTCAGCCCCCTGAACCCACTGCCCTTTGCTCCCACCTCGGCCCCAGTGCCCACCTCTGCTCCCACCTCAGCCCCCTGTAACCGTTGGCCCCAGTACTTACCTCAGCCCCAGCTCCTGCTTCAGCCCCCTGTACCCACCTCAGCCCCCCTGTACCCACCTCAGCTAGCCCTCCAGTACCCACCTCAGCCCCCAGTACCCACATCTGCTCCCACCTCAGCCCCACTGTACCCATCTCAGCCCCCTGCACCCACCTCAGCCCCCCTGTACCCACCTCAGCCCCCAGTACCCACCTCAGCTCCTCCTCCACACACCACATCTCCCCTTGCACCCACCTCAGCTCCCTGTCTCCCTGCACCCACCTCAGTCCCCCTGTACTAACCACAGCTCCCCCTCCACACACCACATCTCCCCTTGCACCCACCTCAGCTCCCTGTCTCCCTGCACCCACCTCAGGCCCCCTGTACTAACCACAGCTCCCCCTGCACCCACCTCAGCCCCCCTGTACTAACCACAGCTACCCCTGCACCTACCTCAGTTCCCATGCATTTACCTCAGCCATCATTCCTCCTTACACTCAGCCCAGAATCTACCTGTCCCTGTACCCACCTATTTCCCTATGCACCCACCACAGCCCCTATGCCACCTCCACCTACCATAGCTCCTATGCCAGTAGAGCCTCTTTTATCCAAACACGCACACAAAACAGCCCCAGTAACCACCAGATGCCTACTACAGATTCTATCCCACAGACACTGCAACACAGCCAGCCATCTCCACTCACATAATGCACTGCAAATCGCCCCATTCACACACGCAAAAATCCACAAGGAGCCTCACTGTATAGACACAGTCCCACAAGCAGCATCCCCACACATACAAAACCACATGCTGCCTCCCTACACATACACATCACAAACAGCATACCCACCATTGCAATACTGCACACAGCCTCCACACATACATCACTTATATAGCACCAACATATTCTGCAGCGCTGTACAATAGGTAAAACAAGAGAACACAACACTTTGACATACAGGAACACAACATCACTAGCAACATCCCCACACACGCAACCCCACAAGTAGACTCCAAACACATGTGGCTACTTGTATGGTTGTACATGTGGGGTTGCTGCTTGTGATTGCCTCAGCAAAATCAGTGGAAGTGTGTTATTAAATTTGCTTTATTTCTTTATTTTCAAGGGACACTATAGTCACCCAGACCACTTCAGCTCAATGAAGTGGTCTGGGGGCCAGGTCCCTCAGGTTTTAACCCTTCAGATGCAAACATAGCAGTTTCAGAGAAACTGCTATGTTTACATTTGGGGATAATCCAGCCCCTAGTGGCTGTCTTCCGGACAGCCACTAGAGGTGCATCTGCGACGCTGGGGCGCATTCTACCTCCATCACGCAGAGCGTCCATAGGAAAGCATTGAGAAATGCTTTCCTATGGATACTTTGAATGCGCGCGCGGCACTGCCGCGCATGTGCATTCGGCTCCACTGACGTCAGATGGGGAGGAGAGGTCACCAGCGCCGAGGGAGCCCAGCACTGGATTAAGGTAAGTAGCTGAAGGGGTTTTTAACCCCTTCAGTGCCATGGGAGGGGGACCCTGAGGGTGGGGGCACCCTCAGGGCACTATAGTGTCAGGAAAACCGATTTGTTTTCCTGACACTATAGTGATCCTTTAATTGCTGGGAAGGCACGCCAGCAAGGGTTACTCCATCTAAAAACAGTGTTTATTAATACACTGTTTTTTGTTGGATTAACTTCTTAAAAGTAAATCTGGCCATTTTTGTGGGCTCTGCTAGTGTGGCAGTCAGGGCTGTGTGGCTCTCACACAGCCATTCTGTGTGCTGGGCAGCCTACACATAATATATGTGTAAAAGCAGCAGAAAGAAGGGGAAGAAGAGTAGCAGGGGACCAGAAAACCTTGTGCCAGGACCAAGAGGGGGGGCCCTTGATCACCCACCACCCGAGGGCCCTGTGAGTGGTCAGTCCACCCCTGCTGGCCAGTCTCTCCTGGCTGACACTAAATCTGCAATCTTCTTTCATGATGAGGTGTGCGCTAAGTGATTGTAAAATAATCACTTAAAAGGACACTTTAGTCAACAAAACAACAACTTTAGCTTAATGAAGCAGTTTTGGTGTATAGATCATGCCCCTGCTTAATGGAACAGTTTTGGTGTATAGATTATGCCCCTGTATAGATCTGCCATTTAGGAGTTAAATCACTACATTAGTAAATGTTTGCTGTTTTTATGTAGCTCATTGTCGTGTTTTGGTGTTAAATAAATTTTACAGTTGGTTTCATATTGATAAATATGGAGAGTAAAACAACATCTAAAGAGAAAGGTGGTGCTCAGAAAATGAGAGAAAAACGGTCCAAAGAACTTGAGTTAGCAGGAAGGGATCCTAAGCAAATGAAACTATCTTTTTCGGTGGTATGTTAAAAGTTCAAAAGTTGGGGGGCGGAGTCAAGCTGCAGAGCAGAGAAGCCGCATGGCACAGCAGCTCCTGCAATTTATCTCTAAAAACGGCTAATTTTTCTGAAAAAAAATAACCAAAACCGCTAAAAACCCCAGGCTACAGCAGGGGAACTGATATGGGACGAAAAAGTAAGAAACAAAAGCCCGACCAGCCGAGACATGGCCTAGATATCGGAGCTATGTGGAGACAGG
>OW240915.1:288298153-288411817 GCA_933207985.1 Pelobates cultripes | reverse complement strand
TTAGAGACTGATTGCAGAGTGTAAGCTGATTGTCTGCTTTCCTGTTGATCTGCTAGCAGCTATTCGTGAGGTTCCAGTTCGGGTGTTTGGAGCATTCCCTTGTATGCAGTTTGGGTGTTTGGAGCATTCCCTTGTATGCAGTTTGAGTGTTTGGAGCATTCCCTTGTATGCAGTTCGAGTGTTTGGAGCATTCCCTTGTATGCAGTTCGGGTGTTTGGAGCATTCCCTTGTATGCAGTTCGAGTGTTTGGAGCATTCACTTATTGGCAGTTCGAGTGTTTGGAGCATTCCCTTGTATGGAGTTCGGGTGTTTGGTGCATTCACTTGTATTCAATTCGTGAGTTTTGGTGATTCTACAGTAGCTGTGCCTGTCTCTAATTATCGTCAAAGCGGTTTTTACCCCTTTTGTGCAAAACGGTCCGTTACAGCTCAAGTGACTGAAAGTTGACCATGCCCCTATCCTCTGCCAAAAGCACCTTCAATGTGGATGTGAGCATCAGAACTGAACCATGGAGCAATGGAAGAAGGTTGGCTGATTGATAAATCACGTTTTCTTTTAGATCTTGTGGATGACCAGGTGCGTGTGTCGTTTACCTGGGGAAGAGATGGCAGGAAGATGCACTATGGGAAGAAGGCAGTGTTTTGCTCTGGGCAATGTTCTGTTGGGAAACCTTTGGTCCTGGCATTTATGTAGATGTTACTTTGACACAGCAATGATTTGAGAAACATGACAAAGAGTTTCAGGTGTTGCCTTGGCCTCCATATTCCCCAGATCTCAATCCAACTGAGCATCTGTGAGATGTTCTGGAACAACAAATCCTATCCATGGAGGCTCCATACCTCGAAGCATCAGAGCTTTTTGGCAACACTAGGTGGACGTACACAATATTAAGAAGGTGGTTTTAATGTTCAGTGTATACATTTATATACATTTAGCAGTTTGTCATGATGATATGTCATCAACAGTATCCAGAAGTGCTTCAGATGTAGGGGTGCTTTCTATTTAAAGGAAGGCTCTGAGCTCATACTTGGACATATGTGCAGTTTCCAATGCTCTTTAAAATACAAATGCCCTGTTTTAGCCAATTACATTAAATATGACCGATATGTAAGCATTTGCCACATACAATCTTAAAACGGCTCTGTCACACAAAACATACCTTTCCTCAATCAATTCCACTTCTCGTCCTGTCTCCAAATCTGTTTTTCTTTTCTTTGTTTATATTTGTTTCTTAAAATACATAAGGCAAATTAGGTACTATTTTGTCTTCTGTATTTTTCCCTGCTTGCCTAAAAGGACAAAGCTTCAGGCTAGCTCCAGGGGCTGGGGGGGATGGACAGGTGGGAGGGAAATGGACAGGGGGGGTAAATTGACAGGGAGGGAGAGGTGACAGGAGGGAAATTGACAGGGAGAGTGACATGGAGGGGGAATTGACGGGGAGGGGAATTGACTTGGGGAGGGGGAGAAGAAATTGACAGGGAGGGGAATTGATGGAGGAATGAGAGTGGGGAGGGGAGAAGAGAGTGACAACGGGGGAGAAGAGAGTGACAAAGGAGGGGGGAGAAGAGAGGGACAAGGGAGGGGGGGAGAAGAGAGGGACAAGGGGGGGAGAAGAGATTGACATCCATCACACACACACACACAATGCACCCCTTGCACACAGAAAAACACACAATGCATTACACACACAGACACACAAACAATGCAATCCTTACACACAATGTATCCCTTACACACACAGAAACACACAAGGCATTCCTTACACACACTCAATGCACCCCTTACAGATGCACACAGTCAATGCATCCCGTACATACACAGAAACACACCTTGCAGCCCTTACACATACAAACACAGATTCACACAATGCATTCCTGGTGTCCATAGCCTGTCCCTGCAGGCCTTTTAATGTAAACACGGCGGCACTGCAGCACTGGCGTTAGTTAACATAGCAGATCATATGGGTGGGGCATTGTGATGTCACATGGGGGGGTGGGGAGGCAAACTTTACTTTTGCCTAGGGCGGCAAAAATCCTTGCACCGGCCCTGCCTGCTACCCACCATGACCTCTCCCCAACTGTGAGCCAGGATGGAATTCTATGAGCATCGTTGCAAGCAGACGTCTAAAAGTGCCTGGTCACGCCTCCTTGCTGATGTCAAAATCCTATCCATTGTTGCAGTACATCTGGGGAAACAGGAAGCCCAGAATAGCTTTGCTAATTGTATTAATATTGTCCAGGATTCTGAAATGCCTTTAAAAATAACTGTCTGGAGAAATGAAAAGTAAGTATAAATCAGTGCTCCTTAACATTTTCTCACTCAAGGAACACCAAAGCTCTTCCCAGAATTCCACAGAAATTACATAAGGACTAGATGCATATATTTTACTTATATAATCAATATATACTTTTTATAAAATAATAACTAATGTGGTGATGTAATACAAGGTATTTGTTACATAGTTACGTAATTACATTGGCTAAAAAGAGACGTGTCCATCAAGTTCAGCCTTCCTCACATTTGTTTATCGCAGTTTGAAGCACTTCCGGTTTTGCAACAAACTAGGAAAATTGTTTTGTAAATTTGTATTTATTGGGGGTTTTCGACAATGCAATAATCAAAGTAGTTCTAAATAGAAATATTGTATCAAATATGGCTCTAAGAACATACAGCGCTTCACAAATAAAGTTTAAAGAGGCAAACTTGTAGAGGGGAGATCAGATTAAAGAAGAGAAGAAAAAAAGAAGATGCCGGATAGATGAGAGCTTAGTGAGGACAAAGAGGGGGCAGAGTGAAATAAAGGAGGGTCAAAGAGAAGTGAAATAAATTGAGGAGAGATTGCAAAAGAAATAAAAAGTTTGGGAGTGGGCTCCAGGTAGGACATATTACCTGCGGCATTAAGAGATGCCGCAAAATAAGTGGGCAAGTAGGTCATAATATGAACTTGTCTCCTGAAAGGCTCCGTAATAGAACTGAGCAAGATGCCATGGCCAGGTGCCATGAGTTGCACTGACGGCACAGCACATGCCACAGGGTTGCAGTGACCCCCACCACACTTGCTACAGGGTAAGCATGCACCAGCACACGTGCTTCTTCTTCTTGTGTGAGCGGTGGCACATCCAGCATATCCGGTGCTGCTTTCAGCAACCATGCAACGGCACAAGTAACACAGTGCTGTGGCACACTCGTTAGTGTACCATGGCACACTGGTTGCAGATCACTGCTATAAATTAATCTCTGGATGTGGCAGTTTCTGAGATGTTCTTTAGAACTTACAATGGCAATTTTAAGGCCAGGGTAGCCAAACTGAAAGCATAGCTAAGTTGGAGAATTTTTACAGTTCAGCAATTTTGAACCTAAATTTAAAATTCGAATTCCCACTATAATGAATAACCCTGTGTATCTGCAAATTAAAACAAGTACAGATTTCTTCATTCATTACACAGTGTGTGGTGGCAGTGCTTATCTTGTGTCACTGTCACAATAAGTCTATCTTCAGCTACACATACTTGTGACACGCAATTACATATCAGATTCTCCCTATCATTCTGTGAACAGTTCTATTGTAAAATCTGCTATCTTACCCAGTTAGACCCAATTGTATTAAAGGTACACTATAGTCACCAAAACAAGTAAAGCTTATTGAATTTGTTCTGGTGAGTAGAATCATTCCCTTCAGGCCTTTTGCTATAAACACAGTCTTTTCAGAGAAAATACATTACAGCCTAGTGATACCTCCCATTGGCCACTCATTAGATGGCTGCTAGAGGTGCTTCCTGGAGCAGTGCTGCACAGTGTGACTGCCATTCAGCATCTCCACCCTCTGCATGCAGACACTGAACTTTCCTCATAGAGATGAATTGATTCAATTCATCTCTATGGGAAGATGCTGATTGGCCAGGGCTGTGTTTGACTTGCGCTGGCTCTGCCCCTGACCTTCCTCCTTGACAGTCTCAGCCAATCCTATGGGGAAGCATTGTGATTGGATCAGGCCCCCAATACTGATGATGTCAGCAGACAGAGGCAGTTCACAGAAAAACAGGGGCAGAGGTAGCAGCTTCAGACTTGAATACAGGTAAGATTTTACTATATTTACGGTTGGAAGAGGGGGCAAGATGGTGGTTTCAATACTATAGGGTCAAGAATATATGTTTGTGTTCCTGACCCTATAGTGCTCCTTTAAATTGTTAAATCTTGTTAGCAGGGCCCTCAATTAATTCTGCATTTGTTTAATTATATTAATTCATCTTTCTTTGGGTAACATAAGAACACTACAGGATTTGTTTTGCATAATTGTTCAAGATAGCAATGGCTTTCTATATGTATGACATTGGAGGCAGTATATTTTTAGCAAATGTTATGGTAGTGGTGGTGCTATTGGGCAAAACATATGTTAATACAAAGGATGAATATCACATGAGGGTTATTAAGTCATAACTGTAAGGAATACAAAGTGAATTATACATTCAAGGCCAAAGTAGGCAAATTGACTTGGAGAAAGTTTTCCAGTTTGATTTATTTGGCCTTAAATAAAATTTTAAATTCCAAATAATTCTCAATTAAAGGGACAATATAGGCACCCAGACCACTTCATCCCAATGGTGCCATGTCCCCCTCATTTTAACCCCTTAAGGACCAAACTTCTGGAATAAAAGGGAGTCATGACATGCCACACATGTCTGTGTCCTTAAGGGGTTAAACTGAAAGTTAAAACACTGCCGTTCAGGAATAGCAATGTTTACATTACAGGGTTTAAATGCCTCCAGTGGCCAGCTGACAACCACTAGAACCAATTCTGCAATAATAGCTAAATAAAAGAGCTCAGCTGATACTTTCAGCCAATCAGTGACTCCCCATTCATAAAACTGGCTTGAGAAAGGTACATTTTTCAGAAGCTGGATGACATAGAAACATAGAATGTGACGGCAGATAAGAACCATTCAGCCCATCTAATCTGCCCAATTTTCTAAATACAGCGCTGGAGGCAACTTTGGGTTAAGCCCTTCAAGAACAGTTTAATCCCTTGAGGTAAGAGTGCACCCAGGGGCCACCTGGCACTATAAGAAATATGAAGTTGTTATGGTGCCTAAACTGTCCCTTTAAGTTTTAAGCCATGGAGAGGGAATGGGATTGAGCACCTAAACAGTGGCTAGCATTGGGAATACACATTTGAATTTGAATGTTGTTCAGTGAATGACTTTGTTGCATGGCCTGGTTATAAATAGAGAGTGATACACCGGTGCTGCATCATTTGGTAATGCAAAACCTACCTGTGGTTAATTATTGCTCAGAATGGAAAGTGCTGCACTGCTAAACAAGCCTCAGAGTTACTTGCCACCAGAAGCCTGAAAAGTCCATGGCACACTCACCAGAAATAAAATTATTTTTGCTTGGGAAGAATTTGTGCTTGCCAGTGACTAGTGAGCGAGTAAAAATATTGAATCTTGCTGTGAAAACTGTACAGATATTGATTGTGTGGTCGATAAGTGAATTACGGAGGGTAACGTAGATATAGAAATGTTGTGAGTGGCCTCACAATACAGGATGTGTTCATACAAATGTGGGGATAGTCCCATAAATTGATTTATAAAAATTGAACGCGCACAAGGCAAGAAGGCAAAAATGCCATGAAGAAATTATGTAAAAGTAAAAATAATAAAAGGCTTTAAAAGTGGTTTGTTTTATTTTTAAACATTTGAGCCTATTATATTAGTCACAATCAGATAACTATTTTGTTCTTTTAAAGGGAGAGCTTTATCATTTTTTGTTTGTGTGTTTTTTGAACTCTTACATGTCACAAATCCCAAGAAAGCATTTACTAAAACCACTTGTTAATCTGTCAGCTGACTGTATAGAGTATACAGATAATCGGGGTTACAATCTGCAGTCCTTACCGGAGGTTTGTACCTTTATTTAAGTTTGTACATTTTGAGGGGAGAGCAGAGAGACTGGAATTCCAACACAAACCGCAAGAGATTAAATGGTTGCAGCCAACTTCCTAATATGGGAGAAGACATTCCCAGGGCACTGAGAAAGTACAGTAGAATTTGGCAATGGGAGAGTCTGTCATTTCTTCTAGCAACAATTGCTAGAAATGACATACATTATCATCTCTGAGATAGGCATTCCCTGTAAAATGAAAAAGAATAATTCAGATTAGTTTACAATCTTATTAAATATTAAATATAAATATAGGTAAAATACATTTTTACCGGATAGAGTAACATATTATCATCATCTTCATATTTAATAACGGTCAGGATGAAGATGAAGAACAAGAATAGAACAAGGAAAAGAGGTAATTAGCTGTATAATGAGATTATTCCTTTCTGGGAAGCTGCATGAAAGTAAAAATTCTATTATCCAGTATGTGGGTTGTTTGTCTACATTGTAATTACATAGAAGAAAAGAAATCTGCGATTCATGCCAGACCTGTTCACCAAGTGAATTAAGATGAAGGTTTTGTTAGCATTGGATTTTGGCCATGTGAGCTCAACAGCCAAAGGCACCCCATATAAAGTGTGAGCTGCTTATTTACACTGGAATTACTTACTGTTCAAAATCAGTTCACAGCAATATCAAGGCGCCCAGTACATTGTTGTTTCATTTTATTTAGCATACTACTGAACTGTTAACTGAAATAAACTAAGTGCCTTTCTAGAAGCTGACATCAAAATAAGGTTTGTATTAGTCTAAATAATACACACGCATCTACAACATGTCAGATACGGGTTAAGAGGGGATAAAAACTTGCATTGTAATATATGGATCCTATTGACCCCATAGGCAATTCCTAGATTTTACTATTAACATGACGTAAAGTCATGATTTTATTAAAGACACGGAGGCGAGTATTATGCTTCTCTTTCTTTAATTCTCCCTCAGCAGCGAAGAGAGATATATGCAAAAGAGAGAAAAAAGAACAAATAACATTAGCATGTTGACAGTGCTATCATATTTATCCACCCCCTTAGTATATAAGGTGTAGCACTCCATGCTTCTTCCTCTTTCTTCCGCGATCTGAAGACCAGATCCATAACCGAACTATAAACTTGGCCCGAACAGGAACAGTGGGCGATAGGTAAATGTCCAATCTTTGATAGTATAATTCAGGCTAAAAAGAGAGGAGAAAATATGGTAATATATGGTTGGTAACTGGTTGTATCATGAATCCCCACGTAGGTTATAACTTATTTCGTACAAAACTGTAGTCATGTCGTCATAACATAAGATATTAGTTAAGATTATGTCTACTTGTATCACATAGCCACTTACCTGAGTGACGTATGAAAAAACCTTCTAATAGGGTAATTTGTTCATAGGAGCCCACCCGATCTGTGGTTGATATCCGTGAGAAATCCAATCCCTCCACCCAGGGAGGGCGGGAGGGAATAATACTCGCCTCCGTGTCTTTAATAAAATCATGACTTTATGTCATGTTAATAGTAAAATCTAGGAATTTTATTAAAGACACGGAGGCTCCTATTATGCTCTTTCAAAGCTGAGCAATAACTCTTTCCGAGAAATGTTGGATTGGTTTAAAATAGAAATTCCGGAATGTGGATTCCATAGACCAGTCTGCGGCCTTCAGGATGTCTTCTAATCGACACCCTACTGTCGATGCTTTAGAAGCCATAACGCCTCTGACCGAGTGGGCCGAAAAAATTGTAACGTCTATCCCGGCCAAAGCTAATAACCATTTGGCCCAACGGGTGAGAGTAGGCGTAGCTACTGGGAGGTGCGGTTTCTTTAGTGAAATAAACAAAGGGCTGTTGTTTGATGGTCTTAGGGAAGAAGTATGGGATTCGTATTCTTTTAAGCACAGTATTGGGCACAGATTCGGTTGGTTTGGAAGGCGTGGATAGAAGACTTGCTTAGTTGCCAATTTCGTTCTCTGTGAAATATCAAAAGACACTCCTTCCGGAGTGAACGTGCGGGCTAGCCAGTCCAAGGCCCTTACATCTGACACTCGTTTACAGGATAATAAACATAAAATCATGAGTAATTTTGCAGACAATTGTTTAATTGACAGTGCCGTGTTGTCGGGCCATTCTTCCAGGAATTTGAACACTATGTTGACATCCCAAAAGGATCCGTATCTGGATTTAGGTGGACGTGAGAAACGTATACTTTTGAGTAGGCGACATACCAGGGGGTTCTGTCCGAGAGGAATTCCGTCCACAGTATCATGACCCGCTGAGATAGCAGATCTGAAGATGTTGACTGTACGGAATGCCTTGCCCGATTCGAACAATTGAGTGAGGAAGTCTAGTACCGTCTTTACAGAAGCTGATATGGGATCCACTGATTTTTCCAGGCACCAATCGGACCAAGCTCTCCATGCTGTAGCATATGTGCGCCGTGTTCCTGGTGCTCAGGCGTTCGCCAAGAGTTGGGTAGTTGTTCTCGAAACTTCCGTGATTTCCCAGGGTCCCCGGAAAGGAGCCATGCCATGAGTCGGAGGATTCCCCGTTCTATCAGGTCGTGGTTCTCCCCATCTGGGTTGGTTAACAGGGACGTTTGATCCGGTAGTAACCGTGGGAAGTCGATCGCCATTTCCAGAAGGTGAGGGAACCAGGGTTGAGATCTCCAGCATGGTGCTATCAAGACCAACGTGGTTCTGTAGCGTCGAATGTACGCCAGAGTCCGAGCAATCAGGTTGAATGGGGGAAAGGCGTAAGCTCGTCCCCCGGTCCAGTCCTGAAGTGAAGCATCTGTTGCCAAGGCCTCCGGGTCGCCAACTGAAAAATTGAGGAAGTTGTGTGTTCAGTCTGGACGCAAAGAGATCCACACTCAAGGGACCCGATAGTCGTGCGATCCTGGAGAAAACTTTCGGTTGGAGTCTCCAGTCCCCTAAATCCCTCAGGTATCGGGAGTTCCAGTCCGCGGTGTAATTGTCTAGGCCTGGTATGTGTTCCGTGGTCACCGACACATTGTTTTGCAAACAGTAATGCCTGAAGTCTCGAGCCAAAACCGCCAGGATGCGTGACTTGGTACCTCCTAGATGGTTTATGTATCTGACCGCAGAGATGTTGTCTAACTTGAGGAGGATTGAGCAAGAGATGCCCCTGGGTGTGAGGCTGCGGATGGCAAATGAGGCCGCCAGTAGTTCCAGTGAGTTTATGTGCAGGAATGATTAGTTTACTGACCATCTGCCTCCTGTGGATATGGAGCCGCAGCGCGCGCCCCAGCCATGTAAGCTTGCATCCGACTCTATTATCATATCTGGAGTGGAACCGAAAATCGTCCGTCCGTTCCACGCTTCCATGTGGGTTAACCACCAGTCCAGTTCCTCCTTGGATTCTTCGTCCAGAGTGATGTTGGATTCGTATGACTGACCGTTCCTTAGGCAAGATGCTTTCAGGCGTTGTAGCGCCCGATAGTGGAGTGGTCCCGGGAAGATCGCCTGTATGGAGGCCGCTAGTAAGTCGATTACCCGAGCCAGTTGTCTTAGAGAAATGTCCGGACGGTTCATTATCCTCCTGATCTCCTTTTTGATGCTGGACATCTTGTCCGAAGGGAGGCACAGAATTTGTCGTACAGAGTCGACTCGGAATCCTAGGAATTCCATCTGTTGAGAGGGTTGCAGCACCGATTTCTCCCAGTTCACCAGGAAACCGAGGTTCTGCAGGAGGTGAAGGGTCCACGAAAGGTGCGACAGCAGAAGGGATCGTGTCCCAGACAGTATGAGGATATCGTCCAGGTAGATAATGAGACGAATTCCGTGTAACCTGAGGAATGCAACCACTGGTTTCAGCACTTTCGTAAAGCACCAGGGAGCGGAGGATAGACCGAAAGGAAGGCAGCGGAAGCGCCATTTCTTTGTGCCCCACTGGAATTGTAGCAGATTCCTGTGTGTTTGCGTTATCGTTTCACCATCCAGTCTCCTGGGAGAAGGAGGTCTCGGAGGCAGTGTATGCCCTCCATTTTGAAATGCCGATATTGGATGAAGGCATTGAGGGGTCTTAGGTTGATAACCGGGCGGACACCCCCGCCTTTCTTCGGCACCAAAAACAGGTTGCTTATAAAACCTGGGGTATCTAGAGGGATTTCCTCTATGGCATTTTTGTTGTGAAGGACCTCTATCTCCGTGGAGATGAGGTCGCGGTGAGACTGTGGCATGTGTGGCACACGTGGAAGGGAATCCTGAAAAGGAAGACCCGTCAGTTCTAGGTGGTAACTGTTGTGGAAATAAGGTCTACACATATTTCCTAGTTAGTGAAAAATGTCTATTTACTCATTTCACGATATATACATATATAGCTAAGCACACACGTTATAATCAAGATGGCTGCTGGAAGCTTCTAGCTCCTTCCCCCTCCCCCTTCCTTTCTCCCTCCTAACATCGACTAACTACCTCGTGCACCAAGATGGCGCCGGGAAACCGTGGGAGATTCTCATGGCCCCGGTGACATCACCTACAGTAGGCAGAGCATTGAAGCAACCACTTAACACCTAACCAATTATTGATGTATTATTCCATGTTATCTCTGACAATGCTTATGATGTAATTTTGCTTTAAAAGGGACTTGCCGTCCCCTCTGAATAAACTTTCCTCAAGTTATTCAACAACCTAGAACCTGTGTCTGGTGTGAATTACTTCAGGGAGCGTGCACGCATTGTTTCATTGATTTGGCCAGGGGCAGATACACAAAGAAATAATCAATACTTTAATTGATTTTTCCACTTCAGTAACCCTCTACAGTCTGTAGCACCCAGCTTTCGGACGTGATAGTGGCCCAAGTCTGAGAAAACAAAGCCAATCTGCCCCCCACATTTATATGGGAAAAATGGGGAAAAATCGTACTCACCATAAGGGCGTTTTCCTGGGGTTGTTCCTCTGCCGCCACGGGTATTCCAAGATCTTCCTCGAGAGGGGAAGAATGGAGTGTAGGAACGTTCCTGGTTTTGCCTCTGTGTGTTGAAGGAGCCTCTGCCCGGTCTGGAGAAACCTCGGGGCCCACCGAAAACCTTTTGGTGGAAGACCCTTTTAATGGATGATTGGGCTTTATCCAGAGCCGTGAAGGCCCAGATCTTTGACGAAGGATTCGCCGAACAACAGACCCTTAGCCGCGGCCCCTGGTTCAGAGGAGACCATACTAGCCAGCTTGGGCTCAATTTTCAGCAGGATAGCCTTCCTGCGTTCCGTTGACATGGCAGTATTGGCATTGCCGATCATGCAGACCAAGCGTTGGAGCCAGCCAAACGCCACCTCAAAGTCTAATGGTGCCTCACCCGACTGAGCTGCTTCCAGCAGTTCATACAGCTTAGTGACAGGACCCAGGGTGTCTAGGAACTTGTCCTGACAGTTTCGGAGGGAGTAGTCCAGTCCCCTCTTAGATTTCCAGCCGGTTTTGGCTAGAAACTGGGCTATCTGAGGGTCCACTTCTGGGGTTTTTGCCACAGCATCAGGAATTATGGGTCGGGGGCATTCTGCTCTCAACTTATTACGGCCCTCTTGAGAGAGGGACTTACGTACCCTGTGGGCCAGGTATCGGGCGATGTGTTCGGAGGGTTCCCACTCAGCAGAGCGTGGGTGCCTTAAGTTGTCAGGGTCAAATAGCGGAACATCTTTAGGGTCGCGGGCTGCTACCGCCCCGGGCGCCCCTAAATGAGCAGCGGTACGTGTTGGCGTCAAGGGGAACGGTTTTCCCTGGAGGCTTTCAGCCTCTGAGAGCTCGTCCTCGTACGGGTCAGAGTACGGGACGTCTGACCCCTCATCCCCCTCCACGTCTGAGTCAGACAGTATATCTTGGGTTCTTGCCCGTTTCCAGTCTCTGGTAGCCGTAGCTCGCCCAGAAGCTCTATTGCGCGGTGGTTGCGCGCCATCATGGACAGCCTGAGGCATGTCAATCAGAGCAGGGTCAACCTGCATGGGGGGGGGGGGGCCTTGTGAATGTCTGCGTTTGGCTAGCGCTTTGCGCCCTGGTAGCGTCCCTTCAGGAGGGGTATGGGTCAAGGCAGGGGTAGTGTGAGGTTGGACCTGCTTGAGTGCTTGTGTAATGGAGTCCGAGATGGTAGAGGACATAGCACCCATGGCTGATGATATGGCCTTGGAAATAGATTTGGACATGGTGGTGTCTAGAAGGCATTGGAATTCTTCCGAGCCCATGGTCAACCTGGGGGTCAGGATCAGTAATGGCCATAGAGGGGCTAAGCTTGCCAGGGAATTTATCACCAGATTGCATGGTAGATAATTGAGTGCAAGTGAGAAAATAACAAATAGAAGACAACAAAGTGAAAGGCAGAGTACTAGGATTGAATAACCCAGGTACAGGAAGGGAAGGTACAGGGAGATGGAGGGTAACTCCAAGTTATAAAGGATATAAATAGACTGTACCCGTCTGGAGAGCTGACAGGATCGAAATCCAGCGTGTGAGAGGGACAAAATCCACGATACACGGTTTATAAAATGGGCGCGGCCTTAACCGGCGACCAGAAACCAAAAAAATGGCAGCGGTGAAACGAGAGTGAAGGGGAATCGCCGCGCGGACGAAAGTAGGTCCGGCCGGCGGTGCCGAAAATAGTGCCAGGAAGCGTTGCGGGGGTGTCAGATGAGCCCCGCTGGCGAAACCCGGCAGAGTGTGACCGGGGAGGGAGCCCCAACCGGAGGGGGGGGCGGGAGGGAGGGAAAAAAGCCAATCCCAAAGGGTAAACTGAGGGTACCACGCAGGGCCGGACTGGGAAAAAAATTAGGCCCGGGCATTTTTCAATCAGAGCGGCCCCCTAAGAAGGGGGCGGGGCCAGAGAGTGTGTGTTTTGTCATCACTAATGACAACACACCCCCTCTCAAAATGAGCATGTTGGTTCAATGCCCAGAGCCCTGCTGAAGAGCTCTGGCATTAGAAAAAGGCCCTGAATTTGTTCTGCGCAGCGCAAGCAAATGAAATAACATGCTTGTGCTGTGTTTGCTTTTAAATTGTCTCTGGTGTCTCCACAAGTGGGATACCAGAGGACAAATGGAAAGTGCATGGTGCATATGTTTGGAGCCTGCTTGTGGGATTGCGTGTGTGTAGAGTGTGGTGTGGTATTGTATAAATAGGTCAATTTAATTTGTGTTTGTGGTGTAATATGTGTGGCTAGGGGCTGTAGAGAGTGTGTGTATAGGGGGCATAGTTTTATAGGGGATGCAGCGAGTGTGTGCATACGGGCTGAAGTGTGTGTGTATAGGTGACGTAGTGTGTGTAGGGGTTGCAGAGAGGGTGTGTTTAGAGAATGTTGTATGTGTTTGCTGACAAGGAATGTAGTGTGTGTGTGTAGGAGATCTACTGTGTAAAGGACCCAGTGTGTGTGTGTGTGTGTATAGAGGATAAAGAGTGTATATAGAGTAAGGGATCTAGTGTGTATCTGGAGCGTAATGTGTGTAGTGGTGCAGTGTGAGGGGTGCTGTAGTGTGTGTGTGTGTGTATGTATATATATATATATATATTTGGACTTATTGTATGTGTGAGGGACGCAGTGTGTGTATGTAAGAGAGGTGCTGTGTGTGAGGGTGTTTTTATCTGCTGTCACATTCTAGGTTTCTAATTTTCTTTGTCTGTTAACTCACTGAGGGTTATTTTATATATATATATATGTGTGTGCTGTATATGTGTGGGAGTGTGCTGTGTGTGTCTGGGTGCTGTGTGTGTCTGGGGGGTGCTGTGTGTGTCTGGGTACGCTGTGTGTGTCTGGGTGCGCTGTGTGTGTCTGGGTGCGCTGTGTGTGTCTGGGTGCGCTGTGTGTGTCTGGGGGTGCTGTGTGTGTCTGGGGGTGCAGTGTGTGTCTGGGTGCAGTGTGTCTGTCTGTGCTGTGTGTGTCTGGGTGCGCTGTGTGTGTCTGGGGGTAGTGTGTGTCTGGGTGCAGTGTGTGTCTGGGTGCAGTGTGTGTCTGGTGCAGTGTGTGTCTGTGGGTGCAGTGTGTGTCTGGGGGTGCAGTGTGTGTCTGGGGGTGCTGTGTCTGGGGGGTGCTGTGTCTGGGGGTGCTGTGTTTGTGAGTGAATGTATTTTTTTATTTAAATTTAAAAAAAAAAATTTTACTAATAAAAAAAATAAAAAAATTTTCCCCCCCTCCCTTCTCCTCTACCTTTATCCTGGGAAGGGGGAGGAGATCCGTTCTGCCATCCTTCCCTGGTGGCCCAGTGGTGAGAGTGAACTCTAACCTGCAGGTTAGAGTTCACTCTCGCGAGATCTGAGCGTTGCCGCGGCAACGGTAACCGCGGCAACGCTCAGAATCCCGCGAGAGGACCCGGCAGAGCTGCTTGATAGAGCTCCGCCGGGTCCTCTCTCCTCCCTCCCTCACCCAGCCGGCGGCCGCATTTCCATGCCTCTGGGCCGGTGAGGGAGATCTTTGATCTCCCCACCGGCCTATGGAGGCACACAGCAGGGCCGGCGCTCGGGTAGCGCTGGCCCTGCACGGGCTGGCAGGGGAGATTCTGTGATCTCCCCTGCCGGCCTCGGCCCCACGGCCATCGCGGCCCACCGGGCATTTGCCCGGTGTGCCCGATGGCCAGTCCGGGCCTGCATGGAGGTCTGGATTTGGAGTCACACTCAAAATTAAAGTGGAAAAACACACTACAGGCTGATCCAACTTTGATGTAATGTCCTTAAAACAAGTCAAAATGAGTCTCAGTAGTGTGTGTGGCCTCCACGTGCCTGTATGACCCCCCCCCAACAACACCTGTGCATGCTCCTGATGAGGTGGCGGATGGTCTCCTGAGGGATCTCCTCCCAGACCTGGACTAAAGCATCTGCCAACTCCTGGACAGTCTGTAGTGCAACGTGACGTTGGTGGATGGTGCGAGACATGATATCCTAGATGTGCTCAATTGGATTCAGGTCTGGGGAATGGGCAGGCCAGTCCATACCATCAATGTCTTTGTCTTGTAGGAACTGCTGACACACTCCAGCCACATGAGGTCTAGCATTGTCTTGCATTAGGAGGAACCCAGGGCCAACCGCACCAGCATATGGTCTCACAAGGGGTCTGAGGATCTCATCTCGGTACCTAATGGCAGTCAGGCTACCTCTGGCGAACACATGGAGGGCTGTGAGGCCCCCCAAAGAAATGCCACCCCACACCATTACTGGCCCACTGCCAAACCGATCATGCTGGAGGATGTTGTAGGCACAGAACGTTCTCCACGGCGTCTCCAGACTCTATCCTGTCTCTCACATGTGCTCAGTGTGAACCTGCTCTCATCTGTGAAGAGCACAGGGCGCCAGTGGCGAATTTGCCAATGTTGGTGTTCTCTGGCAAATGCCAAACGTCCTGCACGGTGTTGGGCTGTAAGCACAACCCCCACCTGTGGATGCTGGGCCCTCATACCATCCTCATGGAGTCTGTTTCTGACCATTTGAGCAGACACATGCACATTTGTGGCCTGCTGGATGTCATTTTGCAGGGCTCTGGCAGTGCTCCTCCTGTTCCTCCTTGCACAAAGGCGGAGGTAGCGGTCCTGCTGCTGAGTTGTTGACCTCCTACGGCCTACTCCACGTCTCCTAATGTACTGGCCTGTCTCCTGGTAGCGCCTCCATGCTCTGTACACTACGCTGACAGACACAGCAAACCTTCTTGCCACAGCTCACATTGATGTGCCATCCTGGATGAGCTGCACTACCTGAGCCACTTGTGTGGTTTGTAGACTCTGTCACATACTACCACTAGAGTGAAAGCACTGCCAGCATTCAAAAGTGACCAAAACATCATCCAGGAAGCATAGGAACTGAGAAGTGGTCTGTGGTCACCACCTGGAGAACCATTCCTTTATTGGGGGTGTCTTGCTAATTGCCTATAATTTCCACCTGTTGTCTATCCCATTTGCACAACAGCATGTGAAATTGATTGTCACTCAGTGTTGCTTCCTAAGTGGACAGTTTGTTTTCACTAAACTGTGATGACTTGGAGTTACATTGTGTTGTTTAAGTGTTCCCTTAATTTTTTTTAGCAGTGTATATATATATATATATATATATATATGTATATATACACATATACATATATATATATAAATTAATAGGAAAAATAAAGTACACCCTCCTTTAAATGCTATGGTTTTACATGTGAGGACATAATAACAATCATCTGTTCCTTAATAGGTCTTAAAATTAGGTAAATAAAACCTCGGATGAACAACAACACATATTATACCGTGTTATGATTTATTTACCAAAAAGTAAAGGCAAAATGTCATGTGTGAAAAACCAAGCACACCCTATGATTCAATAGCTCGTAGAGCCACCTTTAGCAGCAATAACTTGAAATAATAATTCTTTGTATGACTTTATCAGTCTCTCAAATCGTTGTGGAGGAATTTTGGCTCACTCTTCTTTACAAAGTTCATTGAGGTTTGCCGGCGTTTGTTTATGAACGGCTCTTAAGGTCCCACCACAGCATTCGCCATTAAGGTCCGGGCTTTGCAATCCCTTGATTATTTTGTATTTCAGCCATTCTGTTGTAGATTTGCTGGTGTGCTTTGGGATCATTTTCCTGTTGCATGACCCGATTTCAGCCACTTTTGAATAATCATTCTCACTGTAGAATGATGGACTTTAAATTATAAAGCCTTATAACCCTTCCCAGTTTGATTGGCAGCAACAATTGCCTCTCTAAGATTATTGCTGATATCTTTCCTCCTTGGCATTTTGTTAACACAAACGTGAATGCTCCAGACCAGCAAACTGCTGAAACTTTTTATAGAGGTTTTTATAGAGGTGGTAATTAAAAGCATTTTATTAGCAGCACCTGTCAGCTACTTAGCTTCTTAATTCCTATGGAAGTGGAAATGATGCACATTTTTCCTACATGGATTTATTTTTGTTACATAAATCATGACACGGTGTAATATGTCATGTTTTGGGGTTCATCTGCAGTGGTATTTACCTAATTTTAAGACCAGCTTAGGAACAGATTATTGTTATTATGTCCTAATTAGTGATGTCCTGAACTGTTCGCCAACGAATAGTTCCCGGTGAACATCACTTGTTTGCGTTCGCCACGGACGGCGAACATATGCGCTGTTCGGTCCGCCCCCTATTCGTCATCATTGAGTAAACTTTAACCCTGTACCTCACAGTCAGCAGACACATTCCAGCCAATCAGCAGCAGACCCTCCCTCCCAGACCCTCCCACCTCCTGGACAGCATCCATTTTACATTCATTGTGAAGCTGCATTCTTAGTGAGAGGAGGGACAGTGTAGCTACTGCTGATTTGATAGGGAAATTGATAGCTAGGCTAGTGTATTCAGTGTCCACTACAGTCCTGAAGGACTCATCTGATCTCTGCTGTAAGGACAGCACCCCAAAAAGCCCTTTTTAGGGCTAGAACATCAGTCTGCTTTTTTTTTCTGTGTAATGTAATTGCAGTTGCCTGCCTGCCAGCCTGTGTGTCAGGCTCACAGCATATACTGTGCCCACTTGCCCAGTGCCACCACTCACTCACTGGTGTCCCAATAGCTTGCATTTAAAAAAACAAACTTTTTGGACTGTAATATAATAGCAGTCAGTTTTCCTTCACGAGTGTGCGTTTCAGGGCCTGCCCAGTGCCACCACTCACTCACTGGTGTCCCAATAGCTTGCATTTAAAAAAAACAAAACTTTTTGGACTGTAATATAATAGCAGTCAGTTTCCTTCACGAGTGTGCGTTTCAGGGCTTGCCCAGTGCCACCACTCACTCACTGGTGTCCCAATAGCTTGCATTTAAAAAAAACAAAACTTTTTTGACTGTAATATAATAGCAGTCAGTTTCCTTCATGAGTGTGCTTTTCAGGGCCTGCCCAGTGCCACCACTCACTCACTGGTGTCCCAATAGCTTGCATTTAAAAAAACAAAAAACTTTTTGGATTGTAATATAATAGCAGTCAGTTTCCTTCACTAGTGTGCGTTTCAGGGCCTGCCCAGTGCCACCACTCACTCACTGGTGTCCCAATAGCTTGCATTTAAAAAAAAAAAACTTTTTTGACTGTAATATAATAGCAGTCAGTTTCCTTCACGTGTGTGCATTTCAGGGCCTGCCAGGGCACAGTGTCAAATTAAGAAAAGTCGTTTTCTTAATTTCCACACAGTGGCATGGAAATTAAGAAAACGACTTTTCTTAATTTCTATGCCATTTTGGATGTCATTGCAAACTTTTAAGAAAGCAGTTGTAGTTGAGTAGTTCGGGCAAAAGCCTGATTTATCATGGGCAGATAGTTTGATTGTTGGTAATACTCACATAGCTGCGTATGGACACATTTTTCTAAGATTTTTGACAATACTGGGAGCAATGATATTGGGCGATAGAAGCCAAAGTAATGTCACCACTTTTATGGATAGGCACTACTCTTGCAGTCTTCCAAAGTTTGGGTATGTACCCAGACACCAAGGATTCATTAATTAGGGTTGTGACAGGTTTAGCAATTACCGGCGCACTGAGCTTCAACAGAATTGCTGGGATTTGATCAGGTCCAGACTGGTTTTTCATTTTTAGATTATTAAGGTGTTTCTTAATGACACTAATAGGTACAGGTCTAAAATTGAACTTGTCTATATTGGGGCTCTGCAAATTTAGTAGGGCCTGATCCACATTTGTAGTTTCAGGATGTATGTAATTTGTTAGCTTGGGAATCATGGTGGTGGAGCATTCAACAAAATAATTTTTAAAGGCATTTGCTACATCTAAGGGAAGTTGCAGGGTTTGGTTGTCCACTTTGACAGTGGAGGGTTGGGAGTGGATTGGGGGAGTTTGTAAGTTATTTATGATTTTCCAAAATTTTTTAGGGTTTGAGATGTTATTGTTCAGATTTTCATAGAAATATTGGGTCTTGGCCAATTTTGTTTGTTTTGTGCATATATTTCGCCATTGTCTATATGCACTGTGATCATTCATAGAGCCAGTACGCTTGAACTTTGATCACAATGAGTCCAGAAACTGGTACATTTGAATGAGGTCAGCTGTGATCCAGTTCATATGTGCTCTTTTTACTCTCACCTTACGCAGCGGGGCATGCAAATTCCAAATTTGTAGGAGTTCAGACCGAAAGAATTCAACTGTACGGTCTAGATCTGGGATAAGGTTTATTCTGTGCCTTTAATACAACTGAACTATGTAGTATGAGGGGTTTTAGATTAATTTTATTGTCTTTTTCCCTTTTCACTTGTTCCTTAACCATGTCTTATACTTTTGTTACTCTCAAAGGCATGCTTAATATCTGGTAGAAACCTGTTTTTTGATATACTGAAAAGTTATTTCACCCAACTACTGGAATTGTAAATGGCTCTTGATTTATTGTAACGCCAATAAAAATAAATGATAAAAACCAATAATAAAAAGTTCTGTCCACTTCTGCTTATGCCGATTTACCACTATCCAAAACCGCCTTAGCAGAGGAAGCAAGAAGAATCCTGGGCTTCCAGCTGTCAGACTAGAGTGGTTGTATGTACTAAATTTCATGGTGGCAGTGATTGGAGGAGGTTGTGGCTAGATTTAAAGAGGAAGGAAATTAAAACTCTGCCTCAAATGCGACATAGGGCTGGCAAACCACTAAGTCAAATTGCCATGAATAAAAATTGAAATGGCCAGGCCCCATACGTGGCCCTGAAACTTCCAAAAAAAAACTATCATTGGGGGGTGATGAGACATCATTGAACAGGAATCTGAGTGTTTTATTGTAGTAACATGCGAAGGAATGATGATATGAACAGTAAATGTGCAGTGTTTATGTGTTAAAAAACAGATATGAACAAATATGATGCTCCTTGTATTTGAAACATCTGTCTCTAACAGCCACCATGGTTCACTGGACAGCTGAAGAGGAGGAAGCCATCAAGCCCGTATGGGAGAAAGTTGGTCATGGCGTTGATGGTAGAGCTGCCTTAGCAATGTAAGAATGATAACAATTAGATGCAGTTTACAGGGTTATTAATAAACTGTGTATCTTCGGGAAATGGTACATTTAAAGGACCACTATAGGCACCCAGACCACTTCAGCTCAATGAAGTGGTCTGGGTGCCAGGTCCCTCTAGTTTTAACCCTGCAGCTGAAAACATAGCAGTTTCAGAGAAACTGCTATGTTTCACTGAGGGTTAATCCAGTCTCTAGTGGCTGTCTCACTGACAGCCACTAGAGGCGCTTTCACAATTCTCACTGTGGAAATCACAGTGAGAAGACGCTGGACGTCCATAGGAAAGCATTGAGTAATGCTTTCCTATGGTCGGTTTGAATGCGTTTGTGGCTCTTGCCGCGCATGCACATTCGGATCTGACGTCGGCAGGGGGTGGAGAGTTCCCCAGCACAGAGGGAGCCCAGCGCTGGAGAAAGGTAAGTGGCTGAAGGGGTTTTAACCCCTTCAGCCCAGCGGTAGGGGGCCCTGAGGGAGGGGGGGACCTAATAACCCTATAGTGCCAGGAAAACAAGTTTGTTTTCCTGGCACTATAGTGCTCCTTTAATATAGCTTGGTTGCTACTTCTAAGTGCTGCTTCAAAGTGTGTGATTGAAGATATTCTGGAGATAACTGGAGATTTTCTGAGGTATACAGGAGGACAAAAAAAATAAGATTTGTTTAATTTAAATTACTCACCTCATTAAAATGGCAGACTTTGTTCAGTGTAACAGTTGCTATGCATTTGTTTCACGTTCCACTTTTTTTGAGATTTGGATGCTGTCTAATCTGTAGACAGTTCTCTATATTGCAGCAGGAGATTTTATTTTTGAAGTCTGAGATTTGTAATTTATCTGGTAAACAAACTCAGACTGGAGCTGCTGCAAAGCCACTGCCACAGAGACCAACAAGGAATGGCAGATGGATTACTTTAGGATCTGGTAGACTTAGAGTTGTGGATAAAAGGCACATTGCACATTATTTTCAGCACTTTCAGAGTGTAATGGTGTTACGGAGACAGGCTCAGGCACCATGTGTAGTGGTGTTATGGAGACAGACTCCGGCACTGAGTGTAGTGGTGTTATGGAGACAAGCTCAGGCATCGAGTGTAGTGGTGTTGTGGAGACAGGCTCAGGCACTGAGTGTAGTGGTGTTATGGAGACAGGCTCAGGTACCGAGTGTAGTGGTATTATGGAGGCGGGCTTGGAGACTATGGTGAGGCTTTTATGGATAGGCACTCTTACAGTCTTCTACTCTTGTCCAGCTCCACACCTCTCATGGGGAATTCTATTATAAGAGGTGTGGAGCTGGACAATAGTGGTCTTGTGAGATGTCTTCCCGGAGCTACTGCTCACAGAGACAGGAGACATATTTGTAATATTTTTAAGCGAGCAAAGCAGGAAGGGGAATTTGATGTACTTGTCCATCGAGGGACAAATTACTTGGCTTGCAATGAGGTTTGAGAGGTAAAGGTAGTTTTTTTTGTGTTTTTGCCAATGATATACAGCAGGTTGCTTCCACACTGTCATTCTCTGAAGTTCTGCCTCTGCATAACACTCAGAACGACAGGCGGATGAGTGCCCGATTAATTGCACTTATTATATTTTACTTTTCTGTAGAATTTAATTCAAAATGAAAGAACATTAAGGAATTGTGTTCTTTCTTTTGCAGCGTTTTCGTGAAGTGTTTGTAATTGTCCTGGCTTCAAAATTAGGATTCTCCTTCATTCTATCAGTCCAAGATACCATCGAGAAATTCTTTGCAGTTGGTGTGGATGCTTTTGATCAAGAATATCACACCTACATTTTCTCGCACTTAAAACTGCTTATTCATAATGAAGCAACTAATAAAATGTGATAAAAAGTGATTTCAGGTAAAACGTTCTCTTGTAGTTACTTTTGTAAAGGTAAATTCTGTTTACTCTCTATGAAAACTTCCAAATGAGCCGAACCCTGTCTCCAGCAAAACTAGCTGTCTTTTGTTAAAATACCAGGTTTATGATATTCAGCCAGAAGCTGTTAGATACATCCTTGGTAAAGTTTAGTAGAGCTATGGTTTAGCTCAAAAACTACCTGCTCTCTCTCTGTCACACACAGAGTGAGGGAAAGCAGACAGCAAGCCGCCCCGGTATTGCAGCACCCATCTTCTGTGCTACTCCGCTGCATAGTCACCTTGTTGACTCTCGGCCGTTAAGTTATTATTAAAGCAAATATACATTTTTTCTCACAAACATAGGTGTGATAAAAACCTTGCTTATTGTTATTTGTAAGAACCTTCAGCAAGGTTTTTGAGCATTTTTATTTATATATTTTTGGCACACCTACTGTTTGTGAGAATTTTTTATATTTGCTTTAATAATAACTTTTCATGCTCTGTGTAAAAATGTCATCACTAGCAGTGCACCTTGGCAACCTGGGGGCCCCATTACTGTTATTTAGTATATTTCGGATTCGGCAACATACTTAATAATTATTAAGTTACTGACAGTCATTTGTTGGGGAGGATGCCGGTACCATGCTGTCCTGGTTGCTCCCCTGCCCAGTCCTTTGGAGAAGAAGCCACCCACTAAAACATGATAACGCATTGTGTGCCGGCCGAGTGTCAACGAGGTGACTGAGTAGCGGAGTAGCACAGAAGATGGGTGCTGCAATACCGGGCCCGGCGGCTTGTTGTATCCTTTCCCTCACTCTATATGTGACATAGAGGGAGAGGCTAGCAGCCGCTGGCTCTGCTTTCAGGTTGGAAGAATTAAAAAAAAATTTTTTATAGTGTGCTTGTTTGTGTCTGTGTGTACCTGATTCTATGTGTCTCTGTCTTTGTGTAAGCCTATGCCTGAATCTGTATCTGCTTGTCTGTGTCTGTTTGTGTATTACTGTCTATTAAAGGGAGCCCTTTTACGCGGCACAACAACTTCATCTAATTTAAGTTGTTATGGTGGCAGGAGGCTCTCGGGTGTACTCTTACCTCAAGGAGTTAAACTGTTCTCAAATGGTTTAACCCTGAAGTTGCACTGCAGTGCTACTCTCAAAAACTCAGAAAGGGGAATATTTGAAATTTGAAGTCAGAAGAATAGCGGCAGCAGCAGCTTTTGGACGTGAGCCCAGGGAACAGGTAGCGGTAGCAGACAGTTGGGTATTCACTTTAAACATAGAAACATAGAATGTGACGGCAGATAAGAACCATTCGGCCCATCTAGTCTGCCCAATTTTCTTAGTCCCTGTCCTTATCTTAAGCCTTATGCCTATCACACGCATGCTTAAACTCCTTTACTGTGTTAACCTCTACCACTTCAGCTGGAAGGCTATTCCATGCATCCACTACCCTCTCAGTAAAGTAATACTTCCTGATATTATTTTTAAACCTTTGCCCCTCTAATTTAAGACTGTGTCCTCTTGTTGTGGTAGTTTTTCTTTTTTTAAATATAGTCTCCTCCTTTACTGTGTTAATTCCCTTTATGTATTTAAATGTTTCTATCATATCCCCCCTGTCTTGTCTTTCCTCCAAGCTATACATGTTAAGATCCTTTAACCTTTCCTGGTAAGTTTTATCCTGCAATCCATGAATTAGTAGCCCTCCTATCAATATCCTTCTGAAGATACGGTCTCCAGTACTGCATACAATACTCCAAGTGAGGTCTCACCAGTGTTCTGTACAAAGGCATGAGCACTTCCCTCTTTCTACTGCTAATACCTCTCCCAATACAACCAAGCATTCTGCTAGGATCTCCTGCTGCTCTGTTACATTGTCTGCCTACCTTTAAGTCATCAGAAATATGAGAGGTTCTCTAGTTCAGCTACTGTTGTGTCTAACCATGTACAGTGCTACTTAATTACACCAACTCTGAGTGGGAAATAAATAGTCTAAATTATTGATCCTAGTGTGAGACTGGTAATGTTACTGCTGTGCCAAGTCCAGTACCCACAAACCCTAAAGTGACACATTTTATTTTTTCACTCAGAATAGCTACAGCAGCATTTGAACATGAGCCCACCCAGGGGCAGAGGTGGCAGACTGGCAAAAAGGAGGTTCACTCAGAACAGTGACACTGGCAGCAGCAGCCTATAGATGAGAGCCTCAGTACAGCTGTGGCCCAGCGACAAAGGCAGGTAGTAGGGCAAGCACTTTTATTAGGTCCCTGCAAAATATGTAACAAAATAGGGAAGTGCTTTACTGGGGGAAGCACTACAGCGGTACACTACAACTAACAACCCTTAAAAGGGGGATATTGTAAATTACCATTTTAATTTTAATTATTTAAAGTTAGAAAAACCACGGTAGCAGACTTTGGACGTCAGCCTCTGGACAGAGGTGGCTGTGTGGCAGATGGTCAGTCACACTTACATGCAAGTAAAAAAAAAAATGCAGTGCTTTACCGGGCAACACACTTCAGCTCTACTCCCACTCAACAACCTCAGGAGAATTATTTTTAAATTTTTCACTCAGAACAATGAGCTTTGGACATGAGCTCAGGAACTGTACTCTGTTTTCTTCTCTTTCTCCACCTCTCACTAAAATTCTCAATCTCTCTCCTCTGGCATATTTCCATCGGCCTTCAAACATGCAACTATAACCCCAATTCTAAAGAAACCCAACCTTGACCCTAACTCCCCATCCAACTACCGTCCTATCTCGCTACTGCCTTTTGCATCCAAGATCCTTGAAAGAGTTGTGTATGCAAGATTGACAGACTTCCTCGAGTCTAACTCTCTGCTAGACCCGCTTCAGTCTGGTTTCCGCGCTAAGCACTCTGTGGCATTGACCAAAGTATCCAATGATCTACTCGCTGCAAAATCTTGTGGTCACTACTCTATCCTAATTCTCCTTGACCTGTTTGCAGCTTTTGACACTGTTGATCAACAGCTTCTTCTCATCCTCCGCAATATTGATCTATAAGATATAGCTCTCTCCTGGTGCTCCTCCTACCTCTCCCAACGCTCTTTCAGTGTTTCTTTCTCTGGCTCTGCTTCTTCTCCCCAACTCCTCTTTGTTGTTGTCCCCCAAGGTTCAGTCCTTGGTCCCCTACTGTTCTCTATCTATACTGCCTCCCTTGGTAAACTCATAAGCTCATTTGGCTTCCAATATAATTTCTCTGCGGATGACATGCAAATCTACCTGTCCTCTCCTGATATCGCCCTGTCCCTCTTGACTAGTGTCTCTGACTGCCTCTCTGCTATTTCTAACTGGATGGCTGCCCACTTCCTTAAACTCAGCTTGACCAAAACTGAAATTCTAGTCTTTCCTCCCTCAAGTGTTGCTACTCCTGTGTCTACCTCCCTCCAAGTTAACGGTGCTACCATCAGCTCCACCACGCAGGCTCGCTGCCCAGGTGTTCTCTTTGACTCCGACCTCTCCTTCATGCCTCATGTTCAGGTTATCGCCAAATCCTGTCGTTTCCATCTCAAAAATATGGTGCGCATCTGACCCTACTTAACCCCAGATGCGTTTAAGACGCTGGTCCATTCCATTGTCCTTTCTCACCTTGAGTACTGTAATCCGCTTCTCAGTGTTCTTATGTGCTCCCAACTTGCGCCGTTACAGTCCATAATGAATGCGGCAGCGAGGCTCATCTTCCTGTTCGCCCGCAACTCCCAAGCCTTACCTTTCTGTCAGTCCCTACATTGGCTTCCTGTAAGATATAGGGCTCAATTTAAAATTCTGGTTCTTGCTTTCAAATCTCTACATAATGCTGCTCCCACCGATCTATCCTCACTAATACACAAGTATGTCCCGTTTAGGCCCTTACGCTCTGCTGAAGATTTACGTCTATCTTCTGTCCGTACTCCCACCTCTGATGCTCGCCTTCAAGACTTCTCCAGGGCTGCCCTTTTCCTGTGGAACTCACTTCCCTCCTCTGTTAGATGCTCACACAGTATCCACTCCTTCAAAAATTAATTAAAAACCCACTTCTTCATAAAAGCTTATCCTTTAAACTGTTAATAGCTCCCGACTGATTCCTCTCTTGCAACTGTCATTAGTTTAATACTATACTTACCTTTTGTGTAACTTTACCCCACTCCCTCTAGCATGTAAGCTCATTGAGCAGGACCCTCAACCACTCTGTTCCTGTGTCCAACTTTTCTGGTTACAACTACGCCTGTTCATCCACCCACTGTAAACCGCTGTGTAATTTGTTGGCGCTATATAAATAATAACATAATAATAATAATAACAGAGCAGCGATGGTCTTTTAAAATGTGAGGTATTATTTTGTAATAAAAACATTACTTAGTAGCTCTTTTTAGGTGCTCAACTTTAATCTCTCCTTCCTCAGAAGAACCAGTGAAAGTGAAACTGTCCCATGGTGCATGTTTGAGATGCCTGGTGCTTTGTGTATAGGTTTGTCAATGCACACAAATGACCTGTATGGTCATAGATAAGCTGTGATTCTGACCACAGACAAATTAAAGATGGCTTCCCCCATGGAGCAAGGTTAAACCAAGGAAGTGCACTGAATACGTGTGTGTTAGGAAAATTCATATAGAGACTCTAATATATGTAATTGTTTATCTTAAATAACAAAAATAAAATCTGACTATGATTGTTTGTTCTCTTCTGGTATTCCATGCTTGTAATAGTCTGACGCATGGTTGCACCCAGGATACCGTACCTTCTCCACGATTCCCCCTTGGGGACTCACCCATTGACACAAAAGTTATATAAAAAATAGTTTTGACCATTTTGTTTTGTCTTGTCTGTCCTATGTTTGTGTTAGTTTATTGTCTATTTGTATCTTGCCTACAGGGTACACCGATTAAGTATGCTGGTTTATGATCTGGTCGTCGTGTATTGTTACATGTACGCTTTGCGGATGGAATTTTGTATAGCAAGTGTTAATAATTACATGTTGTGTCCCTGTTTTTATATGGAAACTTAATAAAAAAATAAACATTCAAAAAAAATTAAAAAAATTATGATGACAATTTTCCTTTAAACCAGGGAGGACCCAGAGCCGAAGCTCAGAAGGAGCATCGCTGGATTTTGTGACAAATTCTAAAAGGTGGATTCAGGCATCCACACAAATACAGATGTACTAATTTATTTAAAAAAACACATAGAGTGATAAATACCTATATCCATCTAGGCATGCCGCTTCTGCTTTGGCACTGACACTTATGCCCTCTGTCCTGTCTAACAAATCAATTAAATGCCTCCTTTCGCCTGCATGTGCAGCATATATAAAGAAATGGTGACCCTGGCATTTTTAATAACTTGGATGCAGGCATCTGGGGACAGAGATTAGGTTACCCTTCAATTAGCTTCCTGCTAATGTGGGAGCTTTGTAGGGGAGCATTTACCCTGCTGCACCCCCCACCCACATCTGACAATGCTAAAAACCAACATATATGTGATTGAAATTAGTTCATAAAAAATGGAAGATGTTGTCTTGGGTTCCCTGTAAAGTGAGCCAAATGAGAATTAGTATATATATTTTTTTGTTAACATTTGTTAATATTTTTGTTCAACGATACAGTTTTGCTTCTACATGAATCACCCAATATTTCTTACTCAATTTGTTTCTTAACAGCCACTGAATAGCATTCTGTTTTTAAAATATATACTCTAAAGCTAGAAAATGAACTCGGTCACACCAATGAAAATGTTATAATATCTATTATAACTGAGTTCTATTTCCTTATCTGCTTTCTGCTTCTGTGCATCTCGTTGTACAAACTCACGAGGTCAGCATAATTAGATCCAATGGAAGAATCAAACTGGGCCAGATACGATTCTGAATAGCAATGTCAGTCATATTGTTCCTCTAATCTGTTTGGACTCGTGTCAAATGCAGAAAAAAAAGTGTGACAAAGCAAATTACAATAGGCGTTCCATTCTGTTTATTTTTCTATAAAATCTTGGGGGTAAATCGTGGTGTCTCAGTACCTTATACTTCTTCTATCTGAAGCGTCAGCTACTCATCCCTCTAACAGCCACCATGGTTCACTGGACAGCCGAAGAGAAGGCCGCTATCAACGCCGTATGGAAGAAAGTTGATCTTGAGCATGATGGTGGAGATGCCCTAGGAAGGTAGTTCAAACATTTTAACCTAAAATCTCTCACTCACGGTTTAGTCAATATCCCTGCCATTCTCTTTAATATTTTTATTAGTGATATTGCAGAAGGTCTTGATGGTAAGGTATGTCTTTTTTCTGATGATACTAAGATATGTAACAGGGTTGATGTTCCAGGAGGGATAAGCCAAATGACAAATGATTTAGGTAAACTAGAAAAATGGTCAGAATTGTGGCAACTGACATTTAATGTGGATAAGTGCAAGATAATGCATCTTGGACGTAAAAACCCAAGGGCAGAGTACAGAATATTTGATAGAGTTCTAACCTCAACATATGAGGAAAGGGATTTAGGGGTGATTATTTCTGATGACTTAAAGGTAGGCAGACAATGTAATAGAGCAGCAGGAAATGCTAGCAGAATGCTTGGTTGTATAGGGAGAGGTATTAGCAGTAGAAAGAGGGAAGTGCTCATGCCATTGTACAGAACACTGGTGAGACCTCACTTGGAGTATTGTACACAGTACTGGAGACCGTATCTTCAGAAGGATATTGATACCTTAGAGAGGGTTCAGAGAAGGGCTACTAAACTGGTTCATGGATTGCGGGATAAAACTTACCAGGAAAGGTTAAAGGATCTTAACATGTATAGCTTGGAGGAAAGACGAGACAGGGGGGATATGATAGAAACATTTAAATATATAAAGGGAATCAACACAGTAAAGGAGGAGACTATATTTAAAAGAAGAAAAACTACCACAACAAGAGGACATAGTCTTAAATTAGAGGGACAAAGGTTTAAAAATAATATCAGGAAGTATTACTTTACTGAGAGGGTAGTGGATGCATGGAATAGCCTTCCAGCTGAAGTGGTAGAGGTTAACACAGTAAAGGAGTTTAAGCATGCATGGGATAGGCATAAGGCTATCCTAACTATAAGATAAGGCTAGGGACTAATGAAAGTTTTTAGAAAATTGGGCAGACTAGATGGGCCGAATGGTTCTTATCTGCCGTCACATTCTATGTTTCTATGTTTCTATGTGCTGATTAAACAATACAATTGACTAATCTCAGCATTTAATCGTAATATTCTTGTGGACTTATATCAAATGTACCTTTAACATGATTTCAAAGTAGATCTCTAGGAATTTTGAGGGACATTCTCTAGTTTAGCATTTTACTATTTGTTTTTAAAAAAAAATTAAGATTTAATGAGGGACCCTCAATTCCCAGCAATTTTAATTATTCAGGGAATTTAAACTGGATTTAAAATTTAAGGTGAGAAAAGACAAACTTTAAATATTTTCTAACCTGTGCTTCTAGTTCTGTTATTTTGACCTTAAAATTGAAATTCAATTTTAATTCTCATGTTATCAAATAACCCTGATTATGTCTATTTATGCCTATATTTTACAATTATGTATTTGTGAGGTGTAAAAATATAAAATAGATTTAGAAATCTACACCTCTTTATACTGCAACTGGGTGCCTCCATCTTAGCTCCTTGTTAGTCATTGCTATAATCTGTGCCCTTGGCACCTGGCAGTCAGCATAGAAAAAGCATACCTAAAATGAAACAATGTTTCTGTTTTTTCCTAGTTCATTTGCAATGTTTTCCTTGGCTTTCCCTTCCCCAAACTAGATTATTTAATTTTATTTAATATATATTTATCATATTTTTAAAATTGTGTTTCTCACTTAATAGGCTGCTCCTGGTCTACCCCTGGACCCAGAGGTATTTCAGTTCTTTCGGAAGCCTATCCAACGCAGCTGCAATTGCTGGAAATGCCAAGGTACAGGCCCACGGCAAGAAGGTCCTGGGAGCTCTGGACAATGCCGCCCACCACTTGGATAGCATTAAGGCCACTCTCCACGACCTCAGTGACATCCATGCCCACCGTCTGCATGTGGATCCAGAAAACTTCAGGGTATATATTTATTATTATTATTATTATATTCTATATAACTATGGTCATTCTTAAATAAGACATAGTTTAGTAGTTATGAACAGATATTCTCTCCCACTTGCACAATTAAAGTGGATAACATTATTTTTTATTTAAATTAGCCTCCACAATTAAGATGAATAGTGGTGTCCAATTTACATTTGAGGAATTTCTCGTAAAATTCTAAAACTTCAGCTTCCATATTGTCTGGCCAACCTCAAGCATCATAGGGAGTTTTAGTTCATTAGTGGGTGAGGAGTTGCACTTTCTCATTTCATTTAGGCCCTACAAGCTTTGATAATTAAAAAAAAAACTAATTTAGGGAATACACGGTTAGTGTAATTAATTAAAATCCAATGCATTTCCTAATTAAAATATTAAAGGACAACTGTCATCACATTTTCACTTTTTTAAAAAGGTTTATTACATTTAATGAAACTTAAGTTTTTTTTTATATCTGTGAATTTTTTATGTTTTTGAGAAAATATTGTTTTTATTTTGTCTAGACGGGCAACCAGGTGGGATCAGATTTTACTGTTATCCTACCATATTTGGTGTTAATTACCTGCTGGTTCATAGCAGGTAAGTTTGGTTGAGCAGCAGATGGTCAGATAACAGTAAGTTTGGTTGAGCAGCAGTTGGTCAGATAACAGTAGAATCTGAGCAAACATTTCTACTCAGCCAGATAAAAACTTTATTTAAAAAAAACTTAATAAGCATAATTTAAAAAAAAAAATTAATGTACTAAAAATGAACACTTATAACACGTATAACTTTTAAAAGAAGAGAAAATTTGATGACAGTTGTCAAAAAAATATTAACTGAAGATAGCATTGTAAGTAGGTCATATTTACCCAAATTATTTTTATCACTGTGATATAATTAAAATATTTTTGATAAATGTTAAGCTATTATATCCCTATTTTTTTTTTATTACACATTTTGAAGTTAAGGTTCAGTTGCCTGATTAATTTTACTTATTAAAACTAACATTTCAGTGAAATTCAATTCAAAATGGAAGAATATTAATGAATTTTCTTTCTTTTGCAGCGTTTTGGTGAAGTGTTCGTGATTGTTCTGGCTGGAAAATTAGGATCCTCCTTCAGTCCACCAGTCCAGGGTGCTGTTGAGAAATTCTTTGCAGTTGTTGTGGATGGTCTGAGCCACGAATATCACAACTAAATGTACTCGCACTTAAAACTGCATGTTCACAATGAAACAACTAATAAAATGTAATTTCAAGTAAAACGTTTCTTTGGAGTAACTTTTGTAAAGTCACAGCTATGTTTATACTCTATGAAAACATCTAAATAAGGGATAACTAACAAATGTCTCTTTGGCATTCTATTGAAATTCCACTCCCGTAATGTTCAGCCAGAAACTGTTTAGATATATCATTGGTAAAGTTCCCAAGAGACACAGCTCAGCTCAAACGCTAACTGTTACCTATTCCTGCTCTAAATCATGTAATATTACCATCTTAAGTAAAAGTTTGTTTTCTCCCTTATATTGGCTCCATTGGACCCCACACAAGGATTTCAATTGTAAAGCGCTGCTTCCCTACATCCCTTGTTTTAAGTAAAAGTGTATGATATATGTTTCAATTTTGGGACTGTTTGGTTGTCATTTTTAGGAGTTAATTGAAGCAGAAATAAAGAAATTGTAAGTGATGGCCGTTGCATTTTTGAGTTAAATATTATTCTGGAACTAATAGAAGGAAATGATGAATTGTCTGACCAGGGTAGCTAAATAGCAGGTAAATATTAAATGAGTTTTATAGAGGTGTTCCTATATGGAGTTGGGATTACTAACAGAGTGGCAGGTAGATTCAGGGCCGATGCTTCCATTCGGTAGCAAGAGCTCAGGGCATGACCGGCGCTTGTGGCTTTACTATACAGGCAGCCACTCTCACTAGGCAGAATAGGTACCTGCCTACACACACGACAGGTGCCTAGTATGCCCCAATATATTAATGTCTGATCTTGGGTGGGGGGTAGGGAGAGAGTATGGGCAGCGACGGAACCTACTGGGCCCTTCATGCTCAGCTCCCTTGCATGGCCTGTAATGTAGCATCACTGCAGGGAACACATGAGCGCTGTATAGGAAGAATGCAGTGACCCCAGCAGCCCCACTGGCCACCAAAGAGAGGATCCACTCCAGCTCTCCAAGGCACATGTAGGGAAGGTGGGTAGACCCCTAAATAAATAAAACATTGTGTGTACATGAATGTGTCTATGACTGTGTGTCGGTATGTTTGTAATTATGTGTGTCTGTAATTGTGTGTGTGTGTATGTCTGTGATTGTAAGTGTATAATGATTATGCACCATATATATTCAGTCAGAAAAAGCTATAGGTTTATGGGATAAACGCACCAATTAATCTCACATAGAGGAAATTATTCAATTAGAAGGTGATTAGTAGGATTTGGGAAAAGTAATGTTGTTATATGTCCCTTCTAAATAGTAATTTCATTCATAAATGTATGTTATCAGCAACATCATTTCATTTCTTTTCAAATTATTTTTATTGAACATTTTTCAAACTATAATGAAATAAATCTCCTGGGGGTAATAAACTAGGGAAAAGGGTAAGGGAAAAAGAAAGGGAAAAAAACATAAAATGTTTTCATCCACCCACAACAACGTAGATAATTGTACTATGTAATATGAGATCATAAATATACAGACATTATGGTCATCAAGCCGTGGAAAATATTATTATAAAAACAATCCATACATTACGAGACTATTATAAATCTAAATAATATGCTGCTCTGATCCTAATGAAAATGATACTGACAGCCAGAAAAATGGTGATTTAAAAAAAGAGATGTTAATACATCAAAAACTATCAAAATATTAAAATAATTTTCAAAATATGAAATCATTTAAAAATGTATCCCAAAAAATTAAATAATTGAAAATGCTTCTCCAAAAATATTTAATAGATGCCCTTGTTGGTAAATAGGATTGGCAGGCTGTAGCCATCAACAACAGGCAGTATTTAGCTTTGGCTACTATTTTCTTGTCAGTATTTGTTTTTTACCTGCTAGACACTAATAACATCTGCTTGCAAAGATTCCTACCATACATAGAAACCACACTCGCTGGTAAAGCGTACAATCTAGATTTCTGTAATAGCAACCACAATGTTCCAGTAAAAATGGCTGGGAAGCTGTGATTGCTATGAGAGTGTGTTTTGTATTTATCCTGTGATTTTCATTGGCTGAAGATAGCAATGTATTAAATTGTGATTATGTGCAATGTTAGATACTTTTAAGGTTCATTTATGGGCCTTTTTCATGCTTAGTGAAATGAAGTGTATCTTTTTTTCTGTTAAGTGGTCTGTTGGATGGTAGGCCTCTGAGCAGGACTAAAGAGAAAAACATAGATAAGTATATTTACTGGTAGTGGGGGTAGGGAATGGACCAAGGAAGAGGGAGGATAAAGCAAGCTTTTTTTGTTAAAACCGAAAGATTTGACAGTCAACTGCAATCTGGAAAATGATTAATAATTACATATACTTTAAGTATAGGTGTAACATTGAAAAGTTCCATGCACAGACGATTATCACGTTAAACTACATAGGTCTTCATCTTGCAGACCCCGTGCCAAAATTAAATCGACTGCCCCCCTTCGTAATCTATTCATTCAAACACTGGTCTAGTAAATTCCATGCATGTTTATTTACATTTTTTAATGATTACATTTTAACGTATATGGTGTGTACATGTATGTATGCACATGTATTCATTTGTAGGTTTGTGTGTGTGTGTGTGTGTGTATAGAGTACTCAGTAGCTTGCACTCCAGGAAAAAATATAAACTAATGCCCAGTGCAAATCTGTCAGAACAATAACAAAACAACAGTGGATTGCACTCCATGGACTTAATACACGTTATATATATATTTTCGCCAGAATCACTCCACTACAACTGCCCTCCTAAAAGTTTGCAATGACATCCAAACTGGCATGGAACAAGGAGCCCTAACTGGAGCTATTTTCCTTGATTTTGCTAAGGCCTTTGACACAGTAGACCACGACATTCTACTGCACAAACTCGAAAACTCAGGTATTGGTGATCATTCTTTAAACTGGTTTCGATCGTATGTATCGGATCGCTCGCAATATGTGTCCATTTCTGACAGTGACTCCCTCCCTCTCCCGGTCACGTGTGGTGTTCCCCAGGGTTCCATTCTCGGCCCCTACTATTTACATTATTTATAAATGATCTGCCTAATGTCTGCCAATCCTCAAATGTACACATGTACGCAGATGACACGGTAATCTATGCAAGCAAATCCAATCTACCTCAACTTGAGGTTTTGCTCCAAGACCAGTTTACAGAGGTAGAAAAGTGGATCGCAAAAAACAAACTCTTCCTGAACACTGACAAAACTGTCACAATGATCTTTGGAACGGTACCTAAATTGCACAAATTACACAATCCCCACCTATCCATCAAAACAAATTCAAATGGCACACTGACCGCGGTCCACTCTTTCAAATACTTGGGTATGATATTAGACCCCAATCTATCTTTTAGCCTGCACATAGAAAAGCTTGCATCTAAACTTTATCCAAAAGTAGGTGCCCTGTACAGAAACAAAGCCTGCCTAAGCCCTACAGTAAAGGAAAAGATTGTACAGCAAATGCTGATGCCAATCATTGATTATGGGGATGTAGTATATGCGTCTGCATCGCAATCCCACATTAATAAACTCAACACATTGTATAACTCGTTCTGCAGATTTGTGCTACAATGTAATTACAGGACCCATCATTGTGACATGCTAAAGGAACTAAACTGGCTGTCGCTGGAATCCAGACGCACCCTTCATCTTTCCAGCCTTGTTTTTAAGAGCTTTTCTGGGAAACTCACACCCTACCTGAACAAAATGCTTTCCCCAGCTGTTCCCACTTTCTATAACCTCCGATCCAGTACAAGCACTTTACTTAGTCTACCTCAATACAAAAAGAAAGCGGCCCGATCCTCCTTCTCCTACAGAGCACCGCAATTGTGGAACGACCTCCCGCACAATTTAAAATCTTCCCTAAGCCTAAAGTCTTTTAAGAGATCCCTCTCTACATACCTCAAAACAGAATGCACGTGTCATGGTTGATTATATATTTCCTGCCTGTTCTATGTTAAATTTTGTATATATTGTGTATTAATATTGTTTTTGTATTTTGTTGTACCTAATGTAACAATGCAATGATTTGTGGACCCAGGACATACTTGAAAACGAGAGAAATCTCAATGTATCTTTCCTGGTAAAATATTTTATAAATAAATAAATAATATATAAAACTTAGCTCTTATTTATATCATGCTAAAAGTCTACGTTTCAGCTCAATACCAATGAGCGAGTTTGTGCTGTTCCCGTGGAAGAACAAGAGTGTAACGTATAATATTTCAGAATTCTGTGGTATAAGTTTACCATTTATATTGGAAATATGCAAGTTAACTATTTCCCAAAGGGAAGCAATGTCAGTAATTCACTTTGTTACCATTGGCAATGTTTTTTTTATTTTTTATTATTCTAACAATTGTTTGATGGGGCGCTGCATATGCCCCTATGGATACCACGGTTAGCTACTTGTGGTGTTGTATGTAATGGGAAGAATTTCTTTAGTATGGTATGTGTGTGTGGAGGAAGCTGTTTGCAGTGTATTGTGGGTGTGGATAGGAACTTTGTGGTGTATTGTATGTGTGGATAGGGGCTGCTTGTGGTGTATTGTATGTGCTCGGCTAGCATTAGTGGTGTATTGTGTGTGCTAATAGGTGCTGGTTGTAGAGCATTGTGGGTTTGGATATGGGCTATTAGCAGTGCAGTGTGTGAAAGAGTCTGTTTGTGTTGTAGTGTGTGTGTGTTTGTTTGCTAATGGCTATTTGTGGAATAGTAGTGTAGATTTGGATAAATGGAGTGTGTGTTTGGATAGGAACTCTTTTTGGTAAAATGAATGTCTGGATAAGAACTCTTTGCAGTGTTAGTAGATTGGGACTGCTTATAAAGTGTGTGCGAAGGTGGCATACAAAACTAATCTATTCACCCCTCCCACTGGCTTACATATTGCCAGGGATGGGGGAATAGAAAGGGAGTGTGCACTGCATGATTTTGCACCCTGGAAAGTGGATGCCTGGCAAATTAATGACCTAGGGGCAAATGCAGGGAATGTGACAGAATGTGACAGCAGATAAGAACCATTCGGCCCATCTAGTCTGCCCAATTTTCTAAATACTCTTATTAGTCACTAGCCTTTTCTTATAGTTAGGACAGCCTTATGCATATCCCACACTTGCTTAAACTCCTTCACTGTGTTAACTTCTACCACCTCAGCTGGAAGGCTATTCCATGCATCCACTACCCTCTCAGTAAAGTAATACTTCCTGATATTTTTTAAACCTTTGCCCCTCTAATTTAAGACTATGTCCTCTTGTTGTGGTAGTTTTTCTTCCTTTAAATATAGTCTCCTCCTTTACTGTGTTGATTCCCTTTATGTATTTAAATGTTTCTATCATATCTTCCCCGTCTAGTCTTTCCGCCAAGCTATACATAACCTTTCCTTGTAAGTTTTATCCTGCAATCTCTTCAAAGTATCAATATCCTTCTGAAGATATGGTCCTCTAGTGCACATAAAGTCCACAGATCTCAGTGTTCATGGTCCTACTCGTGCAGAACATCCAATATACGGGTTTGACAGATAAAGACTCTCTGAGTTGCAGGCTGTGACTTCAAATATCTCTGCAACTTCTGTTGGTATGACCTGCGCAGCATGGTGGAACATTCACATAGATCTGTGCATGCTTAAGAGATGCAAACTGTTTTCCAGGGCTTCACTACCACCTTTGGCAACTGGTGTATGTAACTAACATACGAATATAAAAAGGATAATGGTATCCAGCCCCCCTAATCCAATTTTCTGGATATAACCTTAAAAAAAAAAACCACAATATAGTGCAGACCATATGTGCACAAACTATATGCAGTAAATGGAATGAAAATCTCGTAAATGGCAACTCACAAAGAACGAGTGGTTCATGTGCCACTCTCACTAAACAGCTCTGGAGGGATCAGACTCCTCAACCGGTCAACTGTGTTAAATCAGCATCAGCTTTATTTCTGTCTTTATAAAACACATGCTGGAGACAGCGTATATGCACAGCCCATTCGTGATTAGTCTCAGGCAGTGGTGTATTTACCGCGAGGCTGACAAGGCATTTGCCTTGGGTGTCACTTTCAGGGGGGGCGGCAAAAAAAGCCACCCCATCAAATGCCCCTGTGAGCCTCTTGTCCTGGGTGGCCCAGGAGCTGGCCAGCTGGCCAACTTAAGGCCCCCTTCCCCTCATAATGCAGGCATCCCCTGATTTGGGAGGTGGGCGCAAGGGAGAGCTCTCCCCTGAGATTTTCCGTGTTCAGCTCTCTCGACTGCACTGCAGTGATGCCGGAGCTGGAATATGAAGTCACTCAGGCTCCGGGCATCACTAAGAGGCACGCGAGGGAGCTGAGCGGGAGGGTCAGAGCTCCCTAGCTCCCCGTCTGAACTGTGCACCTGCCAGATCACCTGCATTGTCCTGCCAGCCCCACTGGACCCCAGGGAAGAAATCAACCAAAAAAAGCAAATAATACAACTACATTGTGTGTTAGTGTTTGTGTTTTTTAGTGAGAGTGTGTGTGTCCCTCTGCCTCACTCCTCCCAATTTAATGCACTTCCCCCTTCCCACAATTTAATACTCTGCCCTCCCTCCTCCCTATTCAATACACTGTCGTCCCTCCCAACAATTTAATACACTGCCCCCCTCCTTCCAATTTAATACACTGCCTTCCCCCTAATTCAATACACTGCCCCCCGCCTATTAATGGTGGCCCTTGGCAGCCTGGGGGCCCCATTACTGTTATTATATTGCTGACAGTTGTGTGTTGGGAAGGATGTCGGTACCAGGAGCATTGGCATGCTGTCCTGGTTGCACCCAGTCCTTTGGAGCAGAAGCCACGCACTAAAACATGGAAACGCACAGTGTGCCGGCCGAGTGTTAACGAGGTATCTGAGCAAGTCGAAGTAGCACAAAAGAAGGGTGCTGCAATACTGGGCCCGGCGGCTTGCTGTCTCCTTTCCCTCACTCTGTATGTGACATAGAAGGAGAGGCTAGTAGCCGCTGGCCCTGCTTTCAGGTTGGGAGAATGAATGTTTTTTTTTTTATAGTGTGCCTGTTTGGCTGTGTGTACCTAACTCTATGTGTCTCTGTATGTCTGTGACTTTGTGTAAGCCTATGCCTGAATCTGTATATGCTTGTCTGTCTGTTTGTGTATTACTGTCTGTCAAAGGGAGCCCTTTTAGACACCATAACAACTTCATATAATTTAAGTTGCTATGGTGGCAGGAGGCCCTCGGGTGTACTCTTACCTCAAGGAGTTAAACTGTTCTCAAATTGTTTAACCCTAAAGTTGTACTGTAGCACTACTCTCAAAAATTCAAAGGGGAAAATATGAAGGCAGAAGAACAGCAGCAGCGGCAGCAGCAGCCGCCTTTGGACAGTTGGGTAGTCAGTTGGGTAGTCACTTTAAAAGTATGAGAGGTTCCAACACACAATATGAAAGGCCTTCTCCTAGTGCTAGACGCGGAGAAGGCCTTCGATAGACTTAATTGGGATTACATGGACCAGGTACTGGTCAAATTCGGATTTCCTAGGGAATATATAAAAGGCATAATAGCACTATACTCTAAACCAACCGCCAAAGTCTCAAATACAGGCTTAATTTCGAACCCTTTCGCCATCACTAATGGCAAGCGCCAGGTATGCCCTCTCTCTCCCCTATAATTCGTATTATTCATCGAACCATTGGCGCATAAAATCCGAACACACACAGGTATAAAAGGCATTAGCATCAATAACACAGAATACAAATTGTCGATGTTTGCAGATGACATTCTTATCTCCATGACACAACCAGATCTCTCATTAACACATCTCCTACACGCCCTGGATGATTACAGCAGTATTTCCTATTACACGCTCAATCAAACGAAAACCCAAGCACTACCCATATGTCTTCCCACAACGGAGGTTACAACGCTAAAACGTAAGTACACATTCGACTGGAGGCAAACGTATCTCACATATCTAGAGGTTAAAATCACAGGCATATTTAGAGGGATCAGCGCATGTAATTTCTCCACTTCACCACTAATGTGTATATAAACCCTACATAAATGGAAAGACATTATGATATCCTGGCTGGGACGGATTAATGCCGTCAAAATGATGGTATTGCCGAAACTGCTCTATATATTCTGAATGTTGCCAATACCTCTCTCACCTACACTTCACAAATAAATCCAAACTATACTAACAACTTACATCTGGGAAAAAAAGAAGCCCAGATTGCCTCTAGCTCTTTTACAGTCTCCCAGTAAAGAGGGCAACATACCAAAGAGCAGCACTACTAGAAAATGCTATAAAGCGTCATGCCCCAAAACACACACTACAATGGGTAGATATGAAAATGAGGACACCTAAACATCTTAGAGACAAGCACAAACCATTACTTCCACTTACTAGATACGTCATACAAGCCTGGGACCATCTCCACCGCTCAAGCATGGATAACATTAAGTTCTCTCCTTGGGTACCTATCACAGCCCTAAATTCAGTGTCTCCATGGTTGTCCTTACAAAAGTGGAGGGAACTGAGGGTTACCTGTGTTACAGATTTATGCCGACAGGGAACTATGCTACCGTTCCTGGAACTGCAAACAAAATATCATCTACCCTCATCATTCCAACTGAAGAGTTTAATTTCCAACAAAGTGGCACACACTCAATCGGAAACAGGTGCATATGACCACCACCACATACTCATATACAATCGGTGTTATAATACACCGGTCAAAAATAAAACCCTCACAGTATGTTATACCACACAAAAAAAATCAAATAACACACCCAGAATATAAGTATCAAGCACAATGGAAGGGAGAATGCACTCAATATCCCACAGACAAACAATGGTTGACCTCGCTCCATGCCCTAAAAGGCATCACAACTTGCCATTCCCATGTTGAAGCCCATAAAAGCTTGTCTACAGATTGTATTATACACCTGACAAAATTCACAAAATATACCCCCAGACCCCACCTACCTGTTGGAGATGCGACAGAGATAGAGGAACAATGACCCATATATGGTGGGACTGCCCAGATATAAAACCATTGTGGGAAGAGACACATTCAAAAATATGAGAACAACTGGAAACCCCTAAATTTGCTCTTTTTCTATTACTCCCGGGCACTCTACCCCATGCTGACAACCACATACTAGTGATGACAATCCTGGCCACAAGGAATGTGACAGCATGTCACTGGAAAAAATCTGGATGCCCAACTCCCATATTGATATGGCACAAAATCAGACAATTTCTCAGATATGAAATATTATCAGCTAGTACACCTAAACAGTCTTTTGTCAGGATTACAGAATGATCCAGCACGTAGAACTGAGTAACACAGAGGACTGATAGGGAACGTATACCGGACCTTAGAATGGCCGGAAGGAAGGAGGAGGGACACTTGAGACAGTATATTTATTTCAAACAAGAGGTTTGAGCAAGGACACATGAAAGGTATTAGGAATTTTCAAGGAGGCCGGAAGGGCCAGAGAGTATGCAACAGGATTGATCCTACGAAGGACACGAAAAGGTCCAAGTGTCACGTATTCATCCGCTTATAGAAATGTGGTTAATGACATTTACTGTCCACACAGGAAAAGTTGTGCCGAGCAGCAACCTAATCCACAGAAGGTTTAATGCTGAGCAGTAATTGTGCAAATGAAACCTGGTGTCATGTATTCATCCGCTTATAGAAAAGTGGTTAATGACATTTACTGTCCACACAGGAAAAGTTGTGCCGAGCAGCAACCTAATCCACAGAAGGGTTAATGCTGAGCAGCAATTATGCAAATTAAACCTGGTAACTGACTTTGGGGTCAAAGGCCGGTTACAGCCTATCAGAACTAAAGGAGGTGTATTTAGGCCCAGTTCTCAGCCTGCTCAGTACCAAGTGGGGGACCGGGTTTGGTTGTCATCTCGCAACACCAAGCTTAAGGTCCTTAGCATGAAGTTTGCCCCCAGATTCCTTGGTCCCTATAGAGTGCTTCGTAGGATCAATCCAGTGTCTTACTCTCTGGCTCTTCCTGCATCTTTAGGGATTCCCAACACTTTTCATGTGTCCTTACTCAAACCTCTTGTCTGCAATAGATATACTGTTCCTTGTGTTCCTCCCCCTCCGGTGGTGGTGGGTGGTCAGGAAGAGTATGAGGTATCTTCTATCGTGGATTCTAGGTTTTCTCGGAGGACTTTACAGTACTTGGTTGTTTGGAAAGGTTACGGTCCTGCTGATCGTTCTTGGCATGCCGCTTCTGCTTTGGCACTGACAATTATGCCCTCCTTCCTGTCTAACAAATCAATTAAATGCCAATGCTGTAAACCAACACATATGTGATTGAAATTAGTTCATAAAAAATGGAAGATGTTGTCTTGGGTTCCTTGTAAAGTAAGCCAAATGAGAATTAGTGTGTATATATATATTTTTGTTAACATTTGTTAATATTTTTGTTAATCGATACAGTTTTGCTTCTACATGCATCACCCAATATTTCTTACTCAATTTGTTTCTTAACAGCCACTGAATAGCATTCTGTTTTTAAAAATGTATACTCTAAAGCTAGAAAATGAACTCGGTCACACCAATGAAAATGTTATACTACCTATTATAACTGAGTTCTATTTTCTTATCTGCTTTCTGCTTGTGTGAATCTTGTTGTACAAACTCACGAGATCAGCATAATTAGATCCAATGGAAGACTCAAATTGGGCAAGATACAATTCTGAATAGCAATGTCAGTCATATTGTTCCTCTTATCTGTTAGGACTCAAAGTGTCAAATGCAGGAAAAAAAATGTGTGACAAAGCAAATTACGATAGGCGTTCCATTCTGTTTATTTTTCTATAAAATCTTGGGGGTAAATCGTGGTGTCTCAGTACCTTTTACTTCTCCTAGCTGAAGCCACAGCTACTCATCCCTCTAACAGCCACCATGGTTCACTGGACAGCCGAAGAGAAGGCCGCTATCAACGCCGTATGGAAGAAAGTTGATCTTGAGCATGATGGTGGAGATGCCCTAGGAAGGTAATTCGAACATTTTAACGTAAAATGTCTCGTTCACGGTTTAGTCAATATGCTATAATGTGCTGATTAAACAATACAATTGACTAATCTCAGCATTTAATCGTGATATTCTTGTGGACTTATTTATAAAATGTACCTTTAACATGATTTCATTCTCCAGGTTAGCATTTTACTATTTGTCTTTTTAAAAAATTTAAGATTTAAAGAGGGACCCTCAATTCCCAGCAATTTTAATTATTCAGGGAATTTAAAGTGGATTTAAAGGTGAGAAAAGACAAACTGTAAATATTTTCCAACCAGTGCTTCTAGTTTTGTTATTTTGACCTTATAATTGAAATTCAATTTTATTTCTCATGTTATCAAATAACCTTGATTATGTCTACTAATGCCTATATTTTACAATTATGTATTTGTGAGGTGTAAAAATATAAAATAGATATAGAAATCTACACCTCTTTATACTGCAACTGGGTGCCTCCATCTTAGCTCCTTGTTAGTCATTTCTATAATCTGTGCCTTTGGCACCTGGCAGTGAGCATAGAAAAAGCAAACAGAAAATGAAACAATGTTTCTGTTTTTTCCACTTCATTTGCAATGTTTTCCTTGGCTTTCCCTTCCACAAACTAGATTATTTCATTTTATTTTATATTTTTAGCATATTTTTTAAATTGGGTTTCTCACTTAATAGGCTGCTCCTGGTCTACCCCTGGACCCAGAGGTATTTCAGTTCTTTCGGAAGCCTGTCCAACGCAGCTGCAATTGCTGGAAATGCCAAGGTACAGGCCCACGGCAAGAAGGTCCTGGGAGCTCTGGACAACGCCGCCCACCACTTGGATACCGTTAAGGCCACTCTCCACGACCTCAGTGACAGCCATGCCCACCGTCTGCATGTGGATCCAGAAAACTTCAGGGTATGTATTTAATATTATTATTATTATATTCTATATAACTATGGTCATTCTTAAATAAGACATAGTTTAGTAGTTATGAACAGTTATTCTCTCCCACTGGCCAAATTAAAGTGGATAACATTTAAGATGAATAGTGGTGTCCAATTTACATTTGAGGAATTTCTTGTAAAATTCTAAAACTTCAGCTTCCATGTTGTCTGGCCAACCTCAACATCATGGGGAGTTTTAGTTCATTAGTGGGTGAGGAGTTGCACTTTCTCATTTCATTTAGGCCCCACAAGCTTTGTTAAAATATTTTAAAACTAATTAAGGGATACACGGTTAGTGTAATTAATTAAAATCCCATGCATTTCCTAATTAAAATATTAAAGGACAACTGTCATCAAATTTTCACTTTTTTGAAATGTTTATTACATTTAATGAAACTTTTCATCAAATTTTTTTATATCTGTGTATTTTTTATGTTTTTGAGAAAATACATATATTTTTTTTTGTCTGGGCGAGCAGCCAGGTGGGATCAGATTTTACTGTTAATTACCTGCTGGTTTGGTTGAGCAGCAGTTGGTCAGATAACAGTAAGTTTGGTTGAGCAGCAGTTGGTCAGATAACAGTAGAATCTGAGCAAACATTTCTACTCAGCCAGATAAAAAACTTTATTTTAAAAAAATCAATATACATAAATTTAAAAAAAAATTAATGTACTAAAAAGGAACACTTGTATAACTTTTAAAAGAAGAGAAAATTTGATGACAGTTGTCAAAAAATATTAACTGAAGATAGCATTGTAAGTAGGTCATATTTACCCAAATTATTTTTATCACTGTGATATAATTAAAATATTTTTGATAAATGTTATGCTATTATATCCTGTTTTTTTAAGTTTTTTTTTTTTTTACACATTTTGAAGTTAAGGTTTAGTTGCATGATTAATTTTACTTATTAAAACTAACATTTCAGTGAAATTCAATTCAAAATGAAAGAATATTAATGAATTTTCTTTCTTTTGCAGCGTTTTGGTGAAGTGTTCGTGATTGTTCTGGCTGGAAAATTAGGATCCTCCTTCAGTCCACCAGTCCAGGCTGCTATTGAGAAATTCTTTGCAGTTGTTGTGGATGGTCTGAGCCACGAATATCACAACTAAATGTACTCGCACTTAAAACTGCATGTTCACAATGAAACAACTAATAAAATGTGATTTCAAGTAAAACGTTTCTTTGGAGTAACTTTTGTAAAGTCACAGCTATGTTTATACTCTATGAAAACATCTAAGTAAGGGATAACTAAAAAATGTCTCTTTGGCATTCTATTGAAATTCCACTCCTAAAATGTTCAGCCAGAAACTGTTTAGATATATCATTGGTAAAGTTCCCAGGAGACATAGCTCAGCTCAAACGCTAACTGTTAACTATTCCTGCTCTAAATCATGTAATATTACCATCTTAAGTAAAAGTTTGTTTTCTCCCTTATATTGGCTCCATTGGACCCCACACAAGGAATTAAATTGTTAAGCGCTGCCTCCCTACATCCCCCGTTTTAAGTAAAAGTGTATGATATAGGTTTCAATTTTGGGACTGTTTGGTTGTCATATTTAGGAGTTAATTGAAGCAGAAATAAAGAAATTGTAAGTGATGGCCTTTGCATGTTTGGGTTAAGGCCATAAATTTTATTCTGGAACTAATAGAAGGAAAGGATGAATTGTCTAAGCAGGGTAGCTAAATAGCAGGTGAATTAAGATTTATAGAGGTGTTCCTATATGGGGTTGGGATTTCTAACAGAGTGGCAGGTAGATTCAGGGCCGGTGCTTCCATTCGGCAGCAAGAGCTCAGGGCATGACCGCCGCTTGTGGCTTTTCCTATACAGGCAGCCACTCTCACTCGGCAGAATAGGTGCCTGCCTACCCACACGACAGGTGCCTAGTATGCCCCAATATATTAATGTCTGGTCTTGGGTGGGGGTAGGGAGAGGGTACGGGCAGCGACGGAACCTACTGGGCTCTTCCTGCTCAGCTCCCTTGCATGGCCTGTAATGTAGCACCATTGCAGGGAACACATGAGCGCTGTATAGGAAGAATGCAGTGACCCCAGCAGCCCCACTGGCCACCAGAGAGAGGATCCACTCCAGCTCTCCAAGGCACATGTAGAGAAGCTGATGGTAGACCTCTAAATAAATAAAACATTGTGTGTACATGAATGTGTCTATGACTGTGTGTCGGTATGTTTGTAATTATATGTGTCTGTGACTGTGTGTGTGTGTATGTATGTCTGTGATTGTGAGTGTATTATGATTATGTGTGTTACTAGCACCATATATATTCAGTCAGAAAAGCTATAGGTTTAGGGGATAAACGCACCAATTAATCTCACACAGAGGATATTATTCAATTAGAAGGTGATTAGTAGGATTTGGGAAAAGTAATGTTATTATATGTGCCTTCTAAATAGTAATTTCATTCATAAATGTATGTTATCAGCAACATCATTTCATTTCTTTTCAAATTATTTTTATTGAACATTTTTCAAACTATAATGAAATAAATCTCCTGGGGGAACTAAACTTGGGAAAAGGGTACAAAAAAAAAACTGAAAAAGTTTTCATCCATCCACAACAATGTAGATATATGTACTATGTAATATGAGATAATAAACATATAGACAGTATGGTCATCAAGCCATAGAAAATATTATTATAAAAACAATCCATACATTACGAGACAATTATAAATCTAAATAATATGCTGCCAGAAAAATGGTGATTTAAAAACATAGGCAAGATTATTTTGTTATTTTATATAATTTTGAGAATTTAAAGGATAAAGGATAGATCTTTTTGAAAAGTTAAAATTCAATGACATAATCCACTTCGGATTTACCATACATTGGGCTTGTTTTCAACCTTAGATTCAATTTAATATTTTTTTGAATGATTTAATAATTTTATACAAACTTATAAAATGAGTTTTTCCCCCCAAAATATTAAATTCTCAAAAAAATATGTCATTTATAAAAAGAGATGTTAATATATCAAAAACTATCAAAATATTAAAATAATTTTCAAAATATTAAATCATTCAAAAATGTATCCCAAAAAATAAATAATTTAAAATGCTTCTCCAAAAATATTTAATAGATGCACTTGTTGGTAAATAGCATTGGCAGGCTGTAGCCATTAACAACAGGCAGCATTTAATTTTGGATACTATTTTCTTGTCAGTATTTTTTTTTTTACCTACTAGCCACTAATAACATCTGCTTGCAAAGATTCCTACCATACATAGAAACCACACTCGCAGGTAAAGCATACAGTCTAGATTTCTGTAATATCAACCACAACGTTCCAGTAAAAATGTCTGGAAAGTTGTGATTGCTATGAGAGTGTGTTTTGTATTTATCCTGTGATTTTCATTGGCTGGAGATAGCAATGTATTACATAGTGATTATGTGCAATGTTAGATACTTTTGAGTTTCAGTTATGGGACTTTTTCATGCTTAGTGAAATTAAGTGTATCTTTTTTTCTGTTAAAGGACCACTCTAGGCACCCAGACCACTTCAGCTTAATGAAGTGGTCTGGGTGCCAGGTCCAGCTAGGGTTAACCCATTTTTTTTATAAACATAGCAATTTCAGAGAAACTGCTATGTTTATAAATGGGTTAATCCAGCCCTCAAATCCTCTAGTGGCTGTCTCATTGACAGCCGCTAGAGGCGCTTGCGTGATTCTCACTGTGAAAATCACAGTGAGAAGACGCAAGCGTCCATAGGAAAGCATTGTTAATGCTTTCCTATGAGACTGGCTGAATGTGCGCGCAGCTCTTGCCGCGCGTGTGCATTCAGCCAAATGGGAGGAACGGAGGAGGATCGGAGGAGGAGAGCTCCCCACCCAGCACTGGAGAAAGGTAAGTTTTAATCCCTTTCCTCTCCCCAGAGCCGGGCGGGAGGGGTCCCTGAGGGTGGGAGCACCCTCAGGGCACTATAGTGCCAGGAAAACGAGTATGTTTTCCTGGCACTATAGTGGTCCTTTAAGTGGTCTCTTGGATGGTAGGCCTCTGAGCAGGACTAAAGAGAAAAACACAGATAAGTATATTTACTGGTAGTGGGGGTAGGGAATGAACCAAGCAAGAGGGAGGATAAAGCAAGCTTTTGTTGTTAAAACTGAATTGTTTGACAGTCAACTGCAATCTGGCAAATGATTAATAATTACATGTACTGTAAGTATTGGTGTAACATTGAAAAGTTCCATGCACAGACGATTATCACTACATAGGTCTTCATCTTGTAGACCATCTGCCAAAATTAAATCGACTACCCCCCTTCATAATCTGTTCATTCAAACACTGGTCTAGTAAATTCCATGCATGTTTATTTACATTTTTTAATGATTACATTTTAACTATGTATGATGTGTACATGTATGTATGCACATGTATTCATTTGTAGGTTTGTATGTGTGTGTGTGTGTGTGTGTGTGTGTGTGTATCGAGTATTCGGTAGCTTGCACTCCAGGAAAAAATATAAACTAATGCCCGGTGCAAATCTGTCAGAACAATAACAAAACAACAGTGGATTGCACTCCATGGACTTAATACATGTTATATATAAAACTTAGCTCTTATTTATATCATGCTAAAAGTCTACGTTTCAGCTCAATACCAATGAGCGAGTTTGTGCTGCTCCCGTGGAAGAATAAGAGTGGAAAATATAATATTTCAGACTTCTGTGGTATAAGTTTACCATTTATATTGGAAATATGCAAGTTAACTATTTCCCAAAGGGAAGCAATGTCAGTAATTCACTTTGTTACCATTGGCAATAGTTTATTTTTTATTTTTATTATTATAACAATTGTTTGATGGGGCGCTGCATATGCCCCTATGGATACCACGGTTAGCTACTTGTGGTGTTGTATGTAATGGGAAGAATTTCTTTAGTATGGTATGTGTGTGTGGAGGAAGCTGTTTGCAGTGTATTGTGGGTGTGGATAGGAACTTTGTGGTGTATTGTATGTGTGGATAGTGGCTGCTTGTGGTGTATTGTATGTGCTCGGCTAGCATTAGTGGTGTATTGTGTGTGCTAATAGGTGCTGGTTGTAGAGCATTGTGGGTTTGGATATGGGCTATTAGCAGTGCAGTGTGTGAAAGAGTCTGTTTGTGTTGTAGTGTGTGTGTGTTTGTTTGCTAATGGCTATTTGTGGAATAGTAGTGTAGATTTGGATAATTGGAGTGTGTGTTTGGATAGGAACTCTTTTTGGTAAAATGAATGTCTGGATAAGAACTCTTTGCAGTGTTAGTAGATTGGGACTGCTTATAAAGTGTGTGCGAAGGTGGCATACAAAACTAATCTATTCACCCCTCCCACTGGCTTACATATTGCCAGGGATGGGGGAATAGAAAGGGAGTGTGCACTGCATGATTTTGCACCTTGGAAAGTGGATGCCTGGCAAATTAATGACCTGGGGGCAAATGCAGGGAATGTGACAGAATGTGACAGCAGATAAGAACCATTCGGACCATCTAGTCTGCCCAATTTTCTAAATACTCTTATTAGTCACTAGCCTTTTCTTATAGTTAGGACAGCCTTATGCATATCCCACACTTGCTTAAACTCCTTCACTGTGTTAACTTCTACCACCTCAGCTGGAAGGCTATTCCATGCATCCACTACCCTCTCAGTAAAGTAATACTTCCTGATATTTTTTTAAACCTTTGCCCCTCTAATTTAAGACTATGTCCTCTTGTTGTGGTAGTTTTTCTTCCTTTAAATATAGTCTTCATATCTTCCCCGTCTAGTCTTTCCGCCAAGCTATACATAACCTTTCCTTGTAAGTTTTATCCTCCAATCCATGAACCAGTTTAGTAGCTCTTATCTGACCTCTCTTCAAAGTATCAATATCCTTCTGAAGATATGGTCCTCTAGTGCACATAAAGTCCACAGATCTGAGTGTTCATGGTCCTACTCGTGCAGAACATCAAATATACGGGTTTGACAGATAAAGACTCTCTGAGTTGCAGGCTGTGACTTCAAATATCTCTGCAACTTCTGTTGGTATGACCTGCGCAGCATGGTGGAACATTCACATAGATCTGTGCATGCTTAAGAGATGCAAACTGTTTTCCAGGGCTTCACTACCACCTTTGGCAACTGGTGTATGTAACTAACATACGAATATAAAAAGCCACCCCCTCAAATGCCCCTGTGAGCCTCTTGTCCTGGGAGGCCCAGGAGCTGGCCAGCTGGCCAACTTAAGGCCCCCTTCCCCTCATAATGCAGGCATCCCCTGATTTGGGAGGTGGGCGCAAGGGAGAGCTCTCCCCTGAGATTTTCCCTGTTCAGCTCTCTCGACTGCACTGCAGTGATGCCGGAGCTGGAATATGAAGTCACTCAGGCTCCGGGCATCACTAAGAGGCACGCGAGGGAGCTGAGCGGGAGGGTCAGAGCTCCCTAGCTCCCCGTCTGAACTGTGCACCTGCCAGATCACCTGCATTGTCCTGCCAGCCCCACTGGACCCCAGGGAAGAAATCAACCAAAAAAAGCAAATAATACAACTACATTGTGTGTTAGTGTTTGTGTTTTTTAGTGCGAGTGTGTTTCCCTCTGCCTCACTCCTCCCAATTTAATGCACTTCCCCCTTCCCACAATTTAATACTCTGCCCTCCCTCCTCCTATTCAATACACTGTCGCCCCTCCCAACAATTTAATACACTGCCCCCCTCCTTCCAATTTAATACACTGCCTTCCCCCTAATTCAATACACTGCCCCCCGCCTATAAATGGTGGCCCTTGGCAGCCTGGGGGCCCCATTACTGTTATTATATTGCTGACAGTTGTGTGTTGGGAAGGATGTCGGTACCAGGAGCATTGGCATGCTGTCCTGGTTGCACCCAGTCCTTTGGAGCAGAAGCCACGCACTAAAACATGGAAACGCACAGTGTGCCGGCCGAGTGTTAACGAGGTATCTGAGCAAGTCGAAGTAGCACAAAAGAAGGGTGCTGCAATACTGGGCCCGGCGGCTTGCTGTCTCCTTTCCCTCACTCTGTATGTGACATAGAAGGAGAGGCTAGTAGCCGCTGGCCCTGCTTTCAGGTTGGGAGAATTAATGTTTTTTTTTTTATAGTGTGCCTGTTTGGCTGTGTGTACCTAACTCTATGTGTCTCTGTATGTCTGTGACTTTGTGTAAGCCTATGCCTGAATCTGTATATGCTTGTCTGTCTGTTTGTGTATTACTGTCTGTCAAAGGGAGCCCTTTTAGACACCATAACAACTTCATATAATTTAAGTTGTTATGGTGGCAGGAGGCCCTCGGGTGTACTCTTACCTCAAGGAGTTAAACTGTTCTCAAATTGTTTAACCCTAAAGTTGTACTGTAGCACTACTCTCAAAAATTCAAAGGGGAAAATATGAAGGCAGAAGAACAGCGGCAGCGGCAGCAGCAGCCGCCTTTGGACAGTTAGGTAGTCAGTTGGGTAGTCACTTTAAAAGTATGAGAGGTTCCAACACACAATATGAAAGGCCTTCTCCTAGTGCTAGACGCGGAGAAGGCCTTCGATAGACTTAATTGGGATTACATGGACCAGGTACTGGTCAAATTCGGATTTCCTAGGGAATATATAAAAGGCATAATAGCACTATACTCTAAACCAACCGCCAAAGTCTCAAATACAGGCTTAATTTCGAACCCTTTCGCCATCACTAATGGCAAGCGCCAGGTATGCCCTCTCTCTCCCCTATAATTCGTATTATTTATCGAACCATTGGCGCATAAAATCCGAACACACACAGGTATAAAAGGCATTAGCATCAATAACACAGAATACAAATTGTCGATGTTTGCAGATGACATTCTTATCTCCATGACACAACCAGATCTCTCATTAACACATCTCCTACACACCCTGGATGATTACAGCAGTATTTCCTATTACACGCTCAATCAAACGAAAACCCAAGCACTACCCATATGTCTTCCCACAACGGAGGTTACAACGCTAAAATGTAAGTACACATTCGACTGGAGGCAAACGTATCTCACATATCTAGAGGTTAAAATCACAGGCATATTTAGAGGGATCAGCGCATGTAATTTCTCCACTTCACCACTAATGTGTATACAAACCCTACATAAATGGAAAGACATTATGATATCCTGGCTGGGACGGATTAATGCCGTCAAAATGATGGTATTGCCGAAACTGCTCTATATATTCTGAATGTTGCCAATACCTCTCTCACCTACACTTCACAAATAAATCCAAACTATACTAACAACTTACATCTGGGAAAAAAAGAAGCCCAGATTGCCTCTAGCTCTTTTACAGTCTCCCAGTAAAGAGGGCAACATACCAAAGAGCAGCACTACTAGAAAATGCTATAAAGCGTCATGCCCCAAAACACACACTACAATGGGTAGATATGAAAATGAGGACACCTAAACATCTTAGAGACAAGCACAAACCATTACTTCCACTTACTAGATACGTCATACAAGCCTGGGACCATCTCCACTGCTCAAGCATGGATAACATTAAGTTCTCTCCTTGGATACCTATCACAGCCCTAAATTCAGTGTCTCCATGGTTGTCCTTACAAAAGTGGAGGGAACTGAGGGTTACCTGTGTTACAGATTTATGCCGACAGGGAACTATGCTACCGTTCCTGGAACTGCAAACAAAATATCATCTACCCTCATCATTCCAACTGAAGAGTTTAATTTCCAACAAAGTGGCGCACACTCAATCGGAAACAGGTGCATATGACCACCACCACATACTCATATACAATCGGTGTTATAATACACCGGTCAAAAATAAAACCCTCACAGTATGTTATACCACACAAAAAAAATCAAATAACACACCCAGAATATAAGTATCAAGCACAATGGAAGGGAGAATGCACTCAATATCCCACAGACAAACAATGGTTGACCTCGCTCCATGCCCTAAAAGGCATCACAACTTGCCATTCCCATGTTGAAGCCCATAAAAGCTTGTCTACAGATTGTATTATACACCTGACAAAATTCACAAAATATACCCCCAGACCCCACCTACCTGTTGGAGATGCGACAGAGATAGAGGAACAATGACTCATATATGGTGGGACTGCCCAGATATAAAACCATTGTGGGAAGAGACACATTCAAAAATATGGGAACAACTGAAAACCCCTAAATTTGCTCTTTTTCTATTACTCCTGGGCACTCTACCCCATGCTGACAACCACATACTAGTGATGACAATCCTGGCCACAAGGAATGTGACAGCATGTCACTGGAAAAAATCTGGATGCCCAACTCCCATATTGATATGGCACAAAATCAGACAATTTCTCAGATATGAAATATTATCAGCTAGTACACCTAAACAGTCTTTTGTCAGGATTACAGAATGATCCAGCACGTAGAACTGAGTAACACAGAGGACTGATAGGGAACGTATACCGGACCTTAGAATGGCCGGAAGGAAGGAGGAGGGACACTTGAGACAGTATATTTATTTCAAACAAGAGGTTTGAGCAAGGACACATGAAAGGTATTAGGAATTTTCAAGGAGGCCGGAAGGGCCAGAGAGTATGCAACAGGATTGATCCTACGAAGGACACGAAAAGGTCCAAGTGTCACGTATTCATCCGCTTATAGAAATGTGGTTAATGACATTTACTGTCCACACAGGAAAAGTTGTGCCGAGCAGCAACCTAATCCACAGAAGGTTTAATGCTGAGCAGTAATTGTGCAAATGAAACCTGGTGTCATGTATTCATCCGCTTATAGAAAAGTGGTTAATGACATTTACTGTCCACACAGGAAAAGTTGTGCCGAGCAGCAACCTAATCCACAGAAGGGTTAATGCTGAGCAGCAATTATGCAAATTAAACCTGGTAACTGACTTTGGGGTCAAAGGCCGGTTACAGCCTATCAGAACTAAAGGAGGGGTATTTAGGCCCAGTTCTCAGCCTGCTCAGTACCAAGTGGGGGACCGGGTTTGGTTGTCATCTCGCAACATCAAGCTTAAGGTCCTTAGCATGAAGTTTGCCCCCAGATTCCTTGGTCCCTATAGAGTGCTTCGTAGGATCAATCCAGTGTCTTACTCTCTGGCTCTTCCTGCATCTTTAGGGATTCCCAACACTTTTCATGTGTCCTTACTCAAACCTCTTGTCTGCAATAGATATACTGTTCCTTGTGTTCCTCCCCCTCCGGTGGTGGTGGGTGGTCAGGAAGAGTATGAGGTATCTTCTATCGTGGATTCTAGGTTTTCTCGGGGGACTTTACAGTACTTGGTTGTTTGGAAAGGTTACGGTCCTGCTGATCGTTCTTGGCATGCCGCTTCTGCTTTGGCACTGACAATTATGCCCTCCTTCCTGTCTAACAAATCAATTAAATGCCTCCTTTCACCTGCATGTGCAGCATATATAAAGAAATGGTTACCCTGGCATTTTTAATAACTTGGATGCAGGCATCTGGGGACAGAGATTAGGTTACCCTTCAATTAGCTTCCTGCTAATGGGGGAGCTTTGTAGGGGAGCATTTACCATGGTGCACCCACCGCCCAGATCTGCCAATGCTGTAAACCAACACATATGTGATTGAAATTAGTTCATAAAAAATGGAAGATGTTGTCTTGGGTTCCTTGTAAAGTAAGCCAAATGAGAATTAGTATATATATATTTTTGTTAACATTTGTTAATATTTTTGTTCAATGATACAGTTTTGCTTCTACATGCATCACCCAATATTTCTTACTCAATTTGTTTCTTAACAGCCACTGAATAGCATTCTGTTTTTAAAAATGTATACTCTAAAGCTAGAAAATGAACTCGGTCACACCAATGAAAATGTTATACTACCTATTATAACTGAGTTCTATTTTCTTATCTGCTTTCTGCTTCTGTGAATCTTGTTTTACAAACTCACGAGATCAGCATAATTATATCCAATGGAAGACTCAAATTGAGCCAGATACAATTCTGAATAGCGATGTCAGTCATATTGTTCCTCTTATCTGTTAGGACTCAAAGTGTCAAATGCAGGAAAAAAAAGTGTGACAAAGCAAATTACGATAGGCGTTCCATTCTGTTTATTTTTCTATAAAATCTTGGGGGTAAATCGTGGTGTCTCAGTACCTTTTACTTCTCCTATCTGAAGCCACAGCTACTCATCCCTCTAACAGCCACCATGGTTCACTGGACAGCCGAAGAGAAGGCCGCTATCAACGCCGTATGGAAGAAAGTTGATCTTGAGCATGATGGTGGAGATGCCCTAGGAAGGTAATTCGAACATTTTAACATAAAATCTCTCACTCACGGTTTAGTCAATATCCCTGCTATAATGTGCTGATTAAACAATACAATTGACTAATCTCAGCATTTAATCGTGATATTCTTGTGGACTTATCTATAAAATGTACCTTTAACATGATTTCAAAGTAGATCTCTAGGAATTTTGAGGGACATTCTCTAGGTTAGCATTTTACTATTTTTTTTTTAAATTTAAGATTTAAAGAGGGACCCTCAATTCCCAGCAATTTTAATTATTCAGGGAATTTAAAGTGGATTTAAAGGTGAGAAAAGACAAACTGTAAATATTTTCTAACCCGTGCTTCTAGTTTTGTTATTTTGACCTTATAATTGAAATTCAATTTTATTTCTCATGTTATCAAATAACCCTGATTATGTCTACTAATGCCTATATTTTACAATTATGTATTTGTGAGGTGTAAAAATATAAAATAGATATAGAAATCTACACTTCTTTATACTGCAACTGGGTGCCTCCATCTTAGCTCCTTGTTAGTCATTGCTATAATCTGTGCCCTTGGCACCTGGCAGTCAGCATAGAAAAAGCAAACAGAAAATGAAACAATGTTTCAGTTTTTTCCACTTCCTTTGCAATGTTTTCCTTGGCTTTCCCTTCCCCAAACTATATTATTTCATTTTATTTTATATATTTAGCATATTTTTTAAATTGGGTTTCTCACTTAATAGGCTGCTCCTGGTCTACCCCTGGACCCAGAGGTATTTCAGTTCTTTCGGAAGCCTGTCCAACGCAGCTGCAATTGCTGGAAATGCCAAGGTACAGGCCCACGGCAAGAAGGTCCTGGGAGCTCTGGACAACGCCGCCCACCACTTGGATACCGTTAAGGCCACTCTCCACGACCTCAGTGACATCCATGCCCACCGTCTGCATGTGGATCCAGAAAACTTCAGGGTATGTATTTAATATTATTATTATTATATTCTATATAACTATGGTCATTCTTAAATAAGACATAGTTTAGTAGTTATGAACAGTTATTCTCTCCCACTGGCCAAATTAAAGTGGATAACATTTTAGATGAATAGTGGTGTCCAATTTACATTTGAGGAATTTCTTGTAAAATTCTAAAACTTCAGCTTCCATGTTGTCTGGCCAACCTCAACATCATGGGGAGTTTTAGTTCATTAGTGGGTGAGGAGTTGCACTTTCTCATTTCATTTAGGCCCTACAAGCTTTGTTAAAAATTTTTTAAACTAATTAAGGGATACACGGTTAGTGTAATTAATTAAAATCCAATGCATTTCCTAATTAAAATATTAAAGGACAACTGTCATCACATTTTCACTTTTTTGAAATGTTTATTAAATTTAATGAAACTTTTCATCAAATTTTTTTAAATCTGTATATTTTTTATGTTTTTGAGAAAATATATATAAATTTTTTTGTCTGGACGAGCAGCCAGGTGGGATCAGATTTTACTGTTAATTACCTGCTGGTTCACAGCAGGTAAGTTTGGTTGAGCAGCAGTTGGTCAGATAACAGTAGAATCTGAGCAAACATTTCTACTCAGCCAGATAAAAAAACTTTATTTAAAAAAAAATCAATATACATAAATTTAAAAAAAAAATGAATGTACTAAAAAGGAACACTTGCAAAAATTTTAAAAGAAGAGAAAATTTGATGACAGTTGTCAAAAAAATATTAACTGAAGATAGCATTGTAAGTAGGTCATATTTACCCAAATAATTTTTATCACTGTGATATAATTAAAATATTTTTGATAAATGTTATGCTATCATATCCCGTTTTTTTTTTTGTTTGTTTGTTTTTTACACATTTTGAAGTTAAGGTTCAGTTGCCTAATTAATTTTACTTATTAAAACTAACATTTCAGTGAAATTCTATTCAAAATGAAAGAATATTAATGAATTTTCTTTCTTTTGCAGCGTTTTGGTGAAGTGTTCGTGATTGTTCTGGCTGGAAAATTAGGATCCTCCTTCAGTCCACCAGTCCAGGCTGCTGTTGAGAAATTCTTTGCAGTTGTTGTGGATGGTCTGAGCCACGAATATCACAACTAAATGTACTCGCACTTAAAACTGCATGTTCACAATGAAACAACTAATAAAATGTAATTTCAAGTAAAACGTTTCTTTGGAGTAACTTTTATAAAGTCACAGCTATGTTTATACTCTATGAAAACATCTAAGTAAGGGATAACTAAAAAATGGCTCTTTGGCTTTCTATTGAAATTCCACTCCTAAAATGTTCAGCCAGAAACTGTTTAGATATATCATTGGTAAAGTTCCCAGGGGACATAGCTCAGCTCAAACGCTAACTGTTAACTATTCCTGCTCTAAATCATGTAATATTACCATCTTCAGTAAAAGTTTGTTTTCTCCCTTATATTGGCTCCATTGGACCCCACACAAGGAATTAAATTGTTAAGCGCTGCCTCCCTACATCCCCCGTTTTAAGTAAAAGTATATGATATAGGTTTCAATTTTGGGACAGCTTGGTTGTCATATTTAGGAGTTAATTGAAGCAGAAATAAAGAAATTGTAAGTGATGGCCTTTGCATGTTTGGATTAAGGCCATAAATTTTATTCTGGAACTAATAGAAGGAAAGGATGAATTGTCTAAGCAGGGTAGCTAAATAGCAGGTGAATTAAGATTTATAGAGGTGTTCCTATATGGGGTTGGGATTACTAACAGAGTGGCAGGTAGATTCAGGGCCGGTGCTTCCATTCGGTAGCAAGAGCTCAGGGCATGACCGCCGCTTGTGGCTTTTCCTATACAGGCAGCCACTCTCACTCGGCAGAATAGGTACCTGTCTACCCACACGACAGGTGCGTAGTATGCCCCAATTTATTAATGTCTGGTCTTGGGTGGGGGTAGGGAGAGAGTACGGGCAGCGACGGAACCTACTGGGCTCTTCCTGCTCAGCTCCCTTGCATGGCCTGTAATGTAGCACCATTGCAGGGAGCACATGAGCGCTGTATAGGAAGAATGCAGTGACCCCAGCAGCCCCACTGGCCACCAGAGAGAGGATCCACTCCAGCTCTCCAAGGCACATGTAGAGAAGCTGATGGTAGACCTCTAAATAAATAAAACATTGTGTGTACATGAATGTGTCTATGACTGTGTGTCGGTATGTTTGTAATTATGTGTGTCTGTGACTGTGTGTGTGTGTATGTATGTCTGTGATTGTGAGTGTATAATGATTATATGTGTTACTAGCACCATATATATTCAGTCAGAAAAGCTATAGGTTTATGGGATAAACGCACCAATTAATCTCACACAGAGGATATTATTCAATTAGAAGGTGATTAGTAGGATTTGGGAAAAGTAATGTTATTATATGTCCCTTCTAAATAGTAATTTCATTCATAAATGTATGTTATCAGCAACATCATTTCATTTCTTTTCAAATTATTTTTATTGAACATTTTTCAAACTATAATGAAATAAATCTCCTGGGGGAAATAAACTTGGGAAAAGGGTACAGAAAAAAAAACTGAAAACGTTTTCATCCATCCACAACAATGTAGATATATGTACTATGTAAAATGAGATAATAAACATATAGACATTATGGTCATCAAGCCATAGAAAATATTATTATAAAAACAATCCATACATTACGAGACAATTATAAATCTAAATAATATGCTGCTCTGATCCTAATGAAAAATATACTGACAGCCAGAAAAATGGTGATTTAAAAACATAGGCAAGATTATTTTGTTATTTTATATAATTTTGAGAATTTAAAGGATAAAGGATAGATCTTTTTGAAAAGTTAAAATTCAATGACATATTCCACATCGGATTTACCATACATTGGGCTTGTTTTCAACCTTAGATTCAATTTAATATTTTTTTGAATGATTTAATAATTTTATACAAACTTATAAAATGTTTTTTCCCCAAAAAATATTAAATTCTCAAAAAATATGTCATTTATAAAAAGAGATGTTAATATATCAAAAACTATCAAAATATTAAAATAATTTTCAAAATATTAAATCATTTAAAAATGTATCCCAAAAAATAAATAATTTAAAATGCTTCTCCAAAAATATTTAATAGATGCAATTGTTGGTAAATAGCAGTGGCAGGCTGTAGCCATTAACAACAGGCAGCATTTAATTTTGGTTACTATTTTCTTGTCAGTATTTGTTTTTTACCTGCTAGCCACTAATAACATCTGCTTGCAAAGATTCCTACCATACATAGAAACCACACTCGCAGGTAAAGCATACAATCTAGATTTCTGTAATAGCAACCACAACATTCCAGTAAAAATGTCTGGAAAGTTGTGATTGCTATGAGAGTGTGTTTTGTATTTATCCTGTGATTTTCATTGGCTGGAGATAGCAATGTATTACATAGTGATTATGTGCAATGTTAGATACTTTTGAGTTTCAGTTATGGGACTTTTTCATGCTTAGTGAAATTAAGTGTATCTTTTTTTCTGTTAAAGGACCACTCTAGGCACCCAGACCACTTCAGCTTAATGAAGTGGTCTGGGTGCCAGGTCCAGCTAGGGTTAACCCATTTTTTTTATAAACATAGCAATTTCAGAGAAACTGCTATGTTTATAAATGGGTTAATCCAGCCCTCAAATCCTCTAGTGGCTGTCTCATTGAGCGTCCATAGGAAAGCATTGTTAATGCTTTCCTATGAGACTGGCTGAATGCGCGCGCAGCTCTTGCCGCGCGTGCGCATTCAGCCGATTGGGAGGAACGGAGGAGGATCGGAGGAGGAGAGCTCCCCACCCAGCGCTGGAGAAAGGTAAGTTTTAATCCCTTTCCTCTCCCCAGAGCCAGGCGGGAGGGGGTCCCTGAGGGTGGGGGCACCCTCAGGGCACTATAGTGCCAGGAAAACGAGTATGTTTTCCTGGCACTATAGTGGTCCTTTAAGTCGTCTCTTGGATGGTAGACCTCTGAGCAGGACTAAACAGAAAAAGACAGATAAGTATATTTACTGGTAGTGGGGGTAGGGAATGGACCAAGCAAGAGGGAGGATAAAGCAAGCTTTTGTTGTTAAAACTGAAAGGTTTGACAGTCAACTGCAATCTGGCAAATGATTAATAATTACATGTACTGTAAGTATTGGTGTAACATTGAAAAGTTCCATGCACAGACGATTATCACGTTAAACTACATAGGTCTTCATCTTGTAGACCATCTGCCAAAATTAAATCGACTGCCCCCCTTCATAATCTATTCATTCAAACACTGGTCTAGTAAATTCCGAGCATGTTTATTTACATTTTTAATGATTACATTTTAACGTAATGATGTGTACATGTATGTATGCACATGTATTCATTTGTAGGTTTGTATGTGTGTGTGTGTGTGTGTGTGTGAATCGAGTATTCGGTAGCTTGCACTCCAGGAAAAAATATAAACTAATGCCAGGTGCAAATCTGTCAGAACAATAACAAAACAACAGTGGATTGCACTCCATGGACTTAATACATGTTATATATAAAACGTAGCTCTTATTTATATCATGCTAAAAAGTCTACGTTTCAGCTCAATACCAATGAGCGAGTTTGTGCTGCTCCCGTGGAAGAACAAGAGTGGAAAGTATAATACTTCAGACTTCTGTGGTATAAGTTTACCATTTATATTGGAAATATGCAAGTTAACTATTTCCCAAAGGGAAGCAATGTCAGTAATTCACTTTGTTACCATTGGCAATAGTTTTTTTATTTTTTATTATTATAACAATTGTTTGATGGGGCGCTGCATGTGCCCCTATGGATACCACGGTTAGCTACTTGTGGTGTTGTATGTAATGGGAAGAATTTCTTTAGTATGGTATGTGTGTGTGGAGGAAGCTGTTTGCAGTGTATTGTAGGTGTGGATAGGAACTTTGTGGTGTATTGTATGTGTGGATAGGGGCTGCTTGTGGTGTATTGTATGTGCTCGGCTAGCATTAGTGGTGTATTGTGTGTGCTAATAGGTGCTGGTTGTAGAGCATTGTGTGTTTGGATATGGGCTATTAGCAGTGCAGTGTGTGAAAGAGGCTGTTTGTGTTGTAGTGTGTGTGTGTTTGTTTGCTAATGGCTATTTGTGGAATAGTAGTGTAGATTTGGATAATTGGAGTGTGTGTTTGGATAGGAACTCTTTTTGGTGAAGTGAATGTCTGGATAAGAACTCTTTGCAGTGTTAGTAGATTGGGACTGCTTATAAAGTGTGTGCGAAGGTGGCATACAAAACTAATCTATTCACCCCTCCCACTGGCTTACATATTGCCAGGGATGGGGGAATAGAAAGGGAGTGTGCACTGTGGGGCAAATGCAGGGAAATAGAAAAATAGAAACATAGAATGTGACAGCAGATAAGAACCATTCAGCCCATCTAGTCTGTCCAATTTTCTAAATACTCTTATTAGTCACTAGCCTTATCTTATAGTTAGGATAGCCTTATGCCTATCCCACAGGCTTAAACTCCTTCACTGTGTTAACTTCTACCACTTCAGCTGGAAGGCTATTCCATGCAGCCACTACCCTCTCAGTAAAGTAATACTTCCTGATATTTTTAAACCTTTGCCCCTCTAATTTAAGACTATATCCTCTTGTTGTGGCAGTTTTTCTTCCTTTAAATACAGGGAGTGCAGAATTATTAGGCAAGTTGTATTTTTGAGGATTAATTTTATTATTGAACAACAACCATGTTCTCAATGAACCCAAAAAACTCATTAATATCAAAGCTGAATATTTTTGGAAGTAGTTTCTAGTTTGTTTTTAGATATAGCTATGTTAGGGGGATATCTGTGTGTGCAGGTGACTATTACTGTGCATAATTATTAGGCAACTTAACAAAAAACAAATATATACCCATTTCAATTATTTATTACTACCAGTGAAACCAATATAACATCTCAACATTCACAAATATACATTTCTGATATTCAAAAACAAAACAAAAACAAATCAGTGACCAATATAGCCACCTTTCTTTGCAAGGACACTCAAAAGCCTGCCATCCATGGATTCTGTCAGTGTTTTGATCTGTTCACCATCAACATTGCGTGCAGCAGCAACCACAGCCTCCCAGACACTGTTCAGAGAGGTGTACTGTTTTCCCTCCTTGTAAATCTCACATTTGATGATGGACCACAGGTTCTCAATGGGTTCAGATCAGGTGAACAAGGAGGCTATGTCATTAGATTTTCTTCTTTTATACCCTTTCTTGCCAGCCACGCTGTGGAGTACTTGGACGCGTGTGATGGAGCATTGTCCTGCATGAAAATCATGTTTTTCTTGAAGGATGCAGATTTCTTCCTGTACCACTGCTTGAAGAAGGTGTCTTCCAGGAACTGGCAGTAGGACTGGGAGTTGAGCTTGACTCCATCCTCAACCCAAAAAGGCCCTACAAGCTCATCTTTGATGATACCAGCCCAAACCAGTACTCCACCTCCACCTTGCTGGCGTCTGAGTCGGACTGGAGCTCTCTGCCCTTTACCAATCCAGCCACGGGCCCATCCATCTGGCCCATCAAGACTCACTCTCATTTCATCAGTCCATAAACCTTAGAAAAATCAGTCTTGAGATATTTCTTGGCCCAGTCTTGACGTTTCAGCTTGTGTGTCTTGTTCAGTGGTAGTCGTCTTTCAGCCTTTCTTACCTTGGCCATGTCTCTGAGTATTGCACACCTTGTGCTTTTGGGCACTCCAGTGATGTTGCAGCTCTGAAATATGGCCAAACTGGTGGCAAGTGGCATCGTGGCAGCTGCACGCTTGACTTTTTTCAGTTCATGGGCAGTTATTTTGCGCCTTGGTTTTTCCACACGCTTCTTGCGACCCTGTTGACTATTTGAATGAAACGCTTGATTGTTCGATGATCACGCTTCAGAAGCTTTGCAATTTTAAGAGTGCTGCATCCCTCTGCAAGATATCTCACTATTTTTGACTTTTCTGAGCCTGTCAAGTCCTTCTTTTGACCCATTTTGCCAAAGGAAAGGAAGTTGCCTAATAATTATGTACACCTGATATAGGGTGTTGATGTCATTAGACCACACCCCTTCTCATTACAGAGATGCACATCACCTAATATGCTTAATTGGTAGTAGGCTTTCGAGCCTATACAGCTTGGAGTAAGACAACATGCATAAAGAGGATGATGTGGTCAAAATACTCATTTGCCTAATAATTCTGCACTCCCTGTATAGTCTCCTCATTTACTGTGTTGATTCCCTTTATGTATTTAAATGTTTCTATCATATCTTCCCTGTCTAGTCTTTCCGCCAAGCTATACATAACCTTTCCTTGTAAGTTTTATCCTGCAATCCATGAACCAGTTTAGTAGCCCTTCTCTGACCTCTCTTCAAAGTATCAATATCCTTCTGAAGATACGGTCCTTTAGTGCACATATAGTCCACAGATCTCAGTGTTCATGGTCCTACTCGTGCAGAACATCCAATATACGGGTTTGACAGATAAAGACTCTCGCAGTTGCAGACTGTGACTTCAAATATCTCTGCAACTTCTGTTGGTATGACCTGCGCAGCATAGTGGAACATTCACAAAGATCTGTGCATGCTTAAGAGATGCAAACTGTTTTCCAGGGTTTCACTACCACCTTTGGCAACTGGTGTAAGTAACTAACATACGAATATAAAAGGATAATGGTATCCAGCCCCCCTCAATCCAATTTTCTGGATATAACCTTAAAAAAAAATAGCACAATATAGTGCAGACCATATGTGCACAAACTATATGCAGTAAATGGAATGAAAATCTCGTAAATGGCAACTCACAAAGAATGAGTGGTTCATGTGCCACTCTCACTAAACAGCTCTGGAGGGATCGGACTCCTCAACCGGTCAACTGTGTTAAATCAGCATCAGCTTTATTTCCGTCTTTATAAAACACATGCTGGAGACAGCGTATAAGCACAGCCCATTCGTGATTAGTCTCAGGCAGTGGTGTATTTACCGCGAGGCTGACAAGGCATTTGCCTTGGGCGTCACTTTCAGGGGGGCGGCTTTTTTTGCCGCCCCCTGAAAGTAATGCCCCGGCACATGCCATGTCAGCCTCTTGTCCTGGGTGGCCCAGGAGCTGGCCAGCTGGCCAACTTAAGGCCCCCTTCCCCTCCTAATGCAGGCATCCCCTGATTTGAGAGGTGGGCACAAGGGAGAGCTCTCCCTTGAGCTCTTCCCTGTTCAGCTCTCTTGCGTGCACTGCAGTGATGCCGGAGCTGGAATATGAAGTCACTCAGGCTCCGGGCATCACTAAGAGGCACACGAGTGAGCTGAGCGGGAGGGTCAGAGTTCCCTAGCCCCCGTCTGAACTGTGCACCTGCCAGATCACCTGCATTGTCCTGCCAGCCCTACTGGACCCCAGGGAAGAAATCAACCAAAAAAAGCAAATAATAAAACTACATTGTGTGTTAGTGTGTGTGTTTTTTAGTGAGAGTGTGTGTGTCCCTCTGCATCACTCCTCCCAATTTAATGCACTGTCCTCCTTCCCAACAATTTAATACACTGCCCCCCTCCTTCCAATTTAATACACTGCCTTCCCCCTAATTCAATACACTGCCCCCAGCCTATTAATGGTGGCCCTTGGCATCCTGGGGGCCCCATTACTGTTATTATATTGCTGATTCAACAACATGCTAAATAATTAAGTTACTGACAGTTGTGTGTTGGGAAGGATGCCGGTACCAGGAGCATTGACATGCTATCCTGGTTGCACCCAGTCCTTTGGAGCAGAAGCCACGCACTAAAACATGGAAACGCACAGTGTGCCGGCCGAGTGTTAACGAGGTATCTGAGCAAGTTGAAGTAGCACAGAAGATGGGTGCTGCAATACTGGGCCCGGCGGCTTGCTGTCTCCTTTCTCTCACTCTGTATGTGACATAGAAGGAGAGGCTAGTAGCCGCTAGCCCTGCTTTCAGGTTGGGAGAACGAATGTTTTTTCTTTTTATAGTGTGCCTGTTTGTCTGTGTGTACCTAACTCTATGTGTCTCTGTATGTCTGTGTCTTTGTGTAAGCCTATGCCTGAATCTGTATATGCGTGTCTGTCTGTTTGTGTATTACTGTCTGTCAAAGGGAGCCCTTTTAGACACCATAACAACTTCATATAATTTAAGTTGTTATGGTGGCAGGAGGCCCTCGGGTGTACTCTTACCTCAAGGAGTTAAACTGTTCTCAAATTGTTTAACCCTAAAGTTGCACTGTAGCGCTACTCTCAAAAATTCAAAGTGGAAATATGAAGTCAGAAGAACAGCGGCAACAGCAGCAACCTTTGGACAGTTGGGTAGTCACTTTAAAAGTATGAGAGGTTCCAACACACAATATGGAAGGCCTTCTCCTAGTGCTAGACGCGGAGAAGGCCTTCGATAGACTTAATTGGGATTACATGGACCAGTACTGATCAAATTCGGATTTCCTAGGGAATATATAAAAGGCATAATGGCACTATACTCTAAACCAACCGCCAAAGTCTCAAATGCAGGCTTAATTTCAAACCCTTTCCCCATCACTAATGGCACGCGCCAAGGATGCCCTCTCTCTCCCCTATTATTTGTATTATCCATGGAACCATTGGCGCATAAAATCCAAACACACACAGGTATAAAAGGCATTAGCATCAATAACACAGAACACAAATTGTCGATGTTTGCAGATGACATTCTTATCTCCATGACACAACCAGATCATTCATTAACACATCTCCTACACACCCTGGATGATTACAGCAGTATTTCCTATTACACGCTCAATCAAACGAAAACCCAAGCACTACCCATATGTCTCCCCACAACGGAGGTTACAACGCTAAAACGCAAGTACACATTCAACTGGAGGCAAACGTATCTCACAGATCTAGAGGTTAAAAGCACAGGCACATTTAGAGGGATCAGCGCATGTTATTTTTCCACTTTACCACAAATGTGTAAACAAACCCTACATAAATGGAAAGACATTATGATATCCTGGCTGGGACGGATTAATGCCGTCAAAATGATGGTATTGCCGAAACTGCTCTATATATTCCGAATGTTGCCGATACCTCTCTCACCTACACTGCACAAATAAATCCAAACTATACTAACAACTTACATCTGAGAAAAAAAGAAGCTCAGATTACCTCTAGCTCTTATACAGTCTCCCAGTAAAGAGGGAGAAATGGGATTCCCCAACGTAGCAACATACCAAAGAGCAGCACTACTAGAAAATGCTATAAAGCTTCATGCCCCAAAACAAACACTACAATGGGTAGATATTGAAAATGAGTATGACCCCGAGAGCTCAGCAATAGACTACATGTGGACACCTAAACATCTTAGAGACAAGCACAAACCATTACTTCCACTTACTAGATACGTCATACAAGCCTGGGACCATCTCCACCGCTCAAGCATGGATAACATTAAGTTCTCTCCTTGTGTACCTATCACAGCCCTAAATTCGGTGTCTCCATGGTTGTCCTTACAAAAAGTGGAGGGAACTGGGGGTTACCTGTGTTACAGATTTATGCCGACAGGGAACTATGCTGTCGTTCCCGGAACTGCAAACAAAATATCATCTACCCTCATCATTCATCTTCCCTTATATCCAACTGAAGAGTTTAATTTCCAACAAAGTGGCGCACACTCAATCAGAAACAGGTGCAAATGACCACCACCGCATACTCATATGCAATCGGTGTTATAATACACCGGTCAAAAATAAAACCCTCACAGTATGTTATACCACACTAAAAAATCAAATAACACACCCAGAATATAAGTATCAAGCACAATGGAAGGAAGAATGCACTCAATATCCCACAGACAAACAATGGTTGACCTCGCTCCATGCCCTAAAAGGCATCACGACTTGCCATTCCCATGTTGAAGCCCATAAAAAGCTTGTCTACAGATGGTATTATACACCTGACAAAATTCACAAAATATACCCCCAGATCCCACCTACCTGTTGGAGATGCGACAGAGATAGAGGAACAATGACTCATATATGGTGGGACTGCCCAGATATAAAACCATTGTGGGAAGAGACACAAAAAATATGTGAACAACTGGAAATCAATCTCCCTCCGATCACCCCTAAATTTGCTCTTTTTCTATTACTCCCGGGCACTCTACCCCATGCTGACAACCACATACTAGTGATGACAATCCTGGCCACAAGGAATGTGACAGCATGTCACTGGAGAAAATCTGGATGCCCAACTCCCATATTGATATGGCACAAAATAAGACAATTTCTCAGATATGAAATATTATCAGCTAGTACACCGAAACAGTCTTTTATAGCAAAGCAGAATTGGCAGAGGTGGAAAGAGCTAGAAATAAAGATGGGGTTGTGTAACACTCTGCCGCCAAACTAAGAAGTGAGGAAAACATGTATCCACCTTTCTTTATATGACACAAGATAACTAATCACGACACATACACGCGAGATAAATGAGCATATACAAGGAAATGTTCCAAGAATAGTGATAAAGCTATCAGTATAACCAAAAGAACACGTTAGCTTAATCCATATCTTTACATCCCTAATGTTGAATTATAGACACAGTCCATGCTATATAATTAAAACGAGAAGGAAGGTGTCATCTGTGGATAATTACTAATAAGCACGGAAGGTAAATGTTAAAGGAATACAGGATCACCAATGACATTGCAATAAGAGAGATTAGATCAGCAGATTAGTATATTAATAAACTAAAGATCTGAGTGACATCTATTAATGTTGATATTCTCTATTCCTTGTCTGCCTTTTAATTTTAATTTTAATCTTAATTTTAATATTAATATTGACATTCCTTGTTTATCGATAACCTGTAATCAATATACCCAGACAATGGAGAATGAACCTGCGATAACAATAACACACCCTTGTATACTTGTAGAAATATATATAATGTGTGATAATATGTGTTTGCTGTACATTCCCCCACCGCCCTCTTTTTTTCCTTTCTGTACCCCCATTTAAAACTTCAATAAAATACAAGTTGAAAAAAAAAAAGTATGAGAGGTTCCCTAGTTCAGCTACTGTTGTGTCTGACCATGGCTACTTAATTTACACCAACTCTGAGTGGGAAATAAATAGTCTAAATTATTGATCCTAGTGTGAGACTGGTCATGTTACTGCTGCGCCAAGTCCAGTCCCCACAAACCCTAAAGTGGCACATTTTAATTTTTCACTCAGAATAGCTACAGCAGCATTTGGACACACGCCCACCCAGGGGCAGAGGTGGCAGTCTGGCAAAAAGGAGGTTCACTCAGAACAGTGACACTGGCAGCAGCAGCCTATAGATGAGAGCCTCAGTACAGCTGTGGCCCAGCGACAAAGGCAGGTAGTAGGGCAAGCACTTTTATTAGGTCCCTGCAAAATATGTAACAAAATATGGCAGTGCTTTACTGGGTGAAGCACTGCAGCGGTACCAGGGCCAGTGCAAGGATTTTTGCCGCCCTAGGCAAAAGTAAAGTTTGCTGCCCCCCCACCCCCATGTGACATCACAATGCCCCACCCGTATGATCTGCCATGTTAACTAACGCCAGTGCTGCAGTGCCGCCGTATTTACATTAAAAGGCCTACAGGGACAAGCTATAGACACCAGAACCACTACATTAAGCTGAAGTGGTTCTGGGGACTATAGTGTTTTTAATGTGAGGTAAATTAGAGATTAGTGCCACGAATAATATACTAGATTGCCTACTTACAACCAGCTGAGGATGATGATGGGCTCTAGCTGCAGTCTGGCTCCATTGGTCTGGTGTTGAACAGGCTCTCTGGAGGCTGTTTGTAACTGTGGTCACAAAAATCAATGTTCTGGGAGAACGGGAAGCAGCTCCATTTTTTTAAGGCCCTTTACACAGCTCAAGGTCTGGGTCCCAGGGTCCACCTTCATGTTCCACCAATGAGTTTGTTCACAGGGGGTGGAGTAGGGGGATGTCCTGATATGTGTGTAAGGAATGCATTGTGTGAATCTGTGTTTGTATGTGTAAGGGCTGCAAGGTGTGTTTCTGTGTATGTACGGGATGCAGTGTGTGCGTCTGTACGGGATGCAGTGTGTGTAAGGGGTGCATTGAGTGTGTGTAAGGAATACATTGTGTGTTTCTGTGTGTGTAAGGGATGCATTGTGTGTAAGGGTTGCATTGCTTGTGTGTGTGTGTCTGTGTGTTTTTCTGTGTGCAAGGGGTGCATTGTCTTTGTGTGTAAGGGGTGCATTGTGTGTGTGTTTGTGTGATGGATGTCAATCTCTCCCCCCTCCCTTGTTACTCTCTTTTCCCCCGCTTGTCCCTTTCTTCTCCCCCCCTCCCTTGTCACTCTCTTCTCCCCTGCTTGTCCCTCTCTTCTCCCCTCCCACTCTCATTCCCCCTCCCTCCCCGTCAATTCCCCTCCTTTCAATTTGTTCCCTCCCTCCCTTTCAATTTATTCCCCCCACCCTCCCTGTCAATTTATTCCCCCCTTTCAATTTATTCCCCACCCTCCCTTTCAATTTATTCCCCCCACCCTCCCTGTCAATTTATTCCCCCCGTCAATTTATTCCCACTCCCTGTCAATTTATCCTCCCCTCCCTTTCAATTTATTCCCCACCCCCTTTCAATTTATTCCCTACCCTCCTTTCAATGTATTCCCCCTTTTCAATTTATTCCCCACCCCCCTTTCAATTTATTCCCTACCCTCCATTTCAATTTATTCCCCCCTTCAATTTATTCCCTCTCCCCCCCCTGTCTGTTTCCCACCCTCCCCTACCTCTGTTGTAGCGTGGCTGAGCCCTCTATGGTCCGCTGGTACAGGGAGCTTTTGTTTCCTGTACCCGCGGACCATAGAGGGCTCGGCCACGCTACAGTGAGGGAGCACTGAGCGCTGAGTGCTCCCTCCTGTCAGCCCCTCTCCTCAGGCTGCGCCCGGGCGGGCAAAGCTGCAGCCGCCTGAGCCTCTCTACAGAGCGCTCGGGCGGCTGCAGCATGGGGGGGGGGCGGCGTTCCTGGCGGCACCCCCTCCCAAGGGGCGCCCTAGGTGGCTGCCTAGTCCGCCTAACAAGTAGCGCCGGCCTTGAGCGGTACACTTCAACTAACAACCCTTAAAAGGGGGATATTGTAAATTAACATTTTAATTACTTGAAGTTAGAAAAACCACGGTAGCAAGCTTTGGACGTCAGCCTCTAGACAGAGGTGGCTGTGTGGAAGATGGTCAGTCAATCACACTTACATTATATATAAATCCCTGAAAGTATGGTAAAAAGATAATGCGGTGCTTTACCGGGCAATGCACTTTAGCTCTACTCCCACCAATCAACCTCAAGAGAATTGTAAAAAAAAAAAAATTCACTCAGAACAATGAGCTTTGGACATGAGCTCAGGAACAGAAGTGGCAGAGCGGCGATGGTCTTTTAAAATGCAAGGTATTATTTTGTACACAATAACGAAAGAGCAACAGAAAGAAGAGCCTCTGTTTTTTTTTCTCCGCAATTAAATAAGGGAAAAAATCCTAAATCAATACATGAAGAATCACTACCACTACTTGACACTAAGGAAGCGGAGATAAACAAAATATCTGAGAATTCATGGAATGAAAGTGTTTCTATCTCGGCTGAATATTTGGCTAAATGCCTAGAAGTCCAACTAGAGAAAATAAAGGAAGAAATAAGTATGCATTCAATGGAAATCAAAAAAGAAGTCCAGAATATAGGGAGAAGACTGGAAGAACTAGAAGATAAAACAGATCAAATTGATATGCAACAAAAGAACAATACTGACAAAATAAATATCTTGGAAAGAAAACTGGAAAATATAAAGGAGAAGATCGGTGATCTAGAAGATAGATCCAGAAGAAATAATCTCAGACTTAGGGGGATACCGGAGAGCATTGTACACACAAAATTGGAAGGCTATTGTGAGGAACTTTTTAAGTTTCTGGGGATTGACCTGGACACAGAAAATAATTTCATGGAAAGATGCCATAGAACAATAAAGCCTAGCATGGTCACAGACCAATCCCCAAGAGATGTGCTTATCTGCCTACGGTCATACTGGGTCAAGACGCAAATTATGAAAGCTATTTCGGTCAAAGACCTAAAAGATTCAGCATACCAACAAATTAAGATCTTCCAAGATCTTTCTTTCCAGACGAGAGCTCAAAGAAAATCTTTTGAAATACAGACAGCGATACTGAGGGAAAAAGAAACTAAATATGCATGGGGGTTCCCGACACGCATAAACCTAGCCTACGACAATCAGAGGTTAACCTTTGAAAAACCGCAAACATTAAAAAAAATGGATGCAAGAAAAGAACATAATATAGGAAAGGAAGGGAATTTCTTTTTTTTTTTAGCACAGGAAATGAAAAACACAGTAAGAAAAATAATTCTGACAAAAGAAGTTAAAACACCATAGATATGATTGACTGAATAAAAAACGAAGGGAAATAAATACAGAAATATAGATTTAGAAAGAATAATTGAACTTAAATAGACATTTATATATCTATTTTTTCTTTTCCCTTTTGGGAGTCCTAAACACAGGAATTGGAAAACACAATGGTAAATTAATATACAGGCACTAATTTAATTGATGTCTGTCTTGAGAAGGCAAGAAAAAGGAAATTTGATAAAGAGAAGAGGTCAAAATATCACAGATAAGCTGGATGACCAAGGGGATGAAAGGAAAAACAAATTTAGATAAAAAAGAATAACTGGAATTAAAAGAATATCTTTTTAAAATTTATTTATTATTATTATTATTATTTTTATTTATTTATTTACTTATTTTTTTTTTTTGTGTGAATTCTAAGTATAGGAAATGAAAAACACGGTAGTAAATCACCATATAGGCACTTATCTAATCATTATTTGTCATAGTAAGGAAAAGTTCTTGATAAAGAAAAGAAGTTAAAACACTATAGATATCATTGATGAATAAAATAAAGAAGGGAAAGAAATATAGAAACATAGATATAGAAAGATTAAATTAATTTAAAAAGACATTTATTTATTTATTTTCTTCCTCCTCTTGGGAGCCTTAAACACAGGAGTTGAAAAACACAATGGTAAATTAATATATAGACGGTAATGTAATTGATATCTGTCACAAGAAGGAAAGAAAAGGAAATTTGATATAGCAAAGAGGCCAAAATAACACAGATTAGATTGATGAATAAAGGGATGAAGGGAAACAAATTTAGACTTAGAAAGAATAATTGGCCTTTTTTTTCCCCCTCTTCTTATAGACACATTTCTCCTGGCCAGGAGAATACTTTAGCTCACGGATTGCTGGTAATCTTGTGAGTCTAAAGAAGGGGTTATAAGCGACTCTCGCAAGAGGGATATTGTCGCCATTTGATCTTTCTCCCTAGGATTATGGGATACCTGGGGTTGGAGAAAGATAGGAGGGAGGAGAGATACATTGATCGAGGCCTAAGTAAAGGCAGAAAATGTATAGAGATGTGTGGATGTAAATGTTTGCATGTTAAGATGATGGTCCTCCTAGACTCCCTGCAGAAAAAATAAGAATAGGAAGATAATATGAGATTTGCAACAATTAATGCACAAGGAATCAATTCGCAATTTAAAAGATATACAATTCTTGAATTTTTGAGGAAGGAGCAAATACATATTGTGGCCATACAGGAAACACACTGGAAATCAGAAGAAAACTTAAGTCCAAGCTATCTCCCACGATAATTAATGCCTCTGTAAGCCAAAAAAAAAAAAGAGGGGTAGCTTTTTTGTTTTCGAAGAATGTCTCTTTGAAAATTGTTCACCAAGAACTTGATACAGAAGGTGGATACATAATTTTAGTGTGTGAAATTAACAACCAAAAATATACATTAGTTAATATTTATGCCCAGAACCAGGCACAAATTCCATTTATTAGAAAAATATTTAATAGAATTGACCGTGTTAAAACTGGTCGAGTCATTGTTATTGGAGACTTTAACTGCGTCTTGGACGCAGATTTGGATAAGAGTCCCAAATTAAAAGGCAATAACTATAAGAAGGTAAAAAATAACAGGACATTTTTTTCTGAATTAGTCAAACAAAATGAACTGTTAGATTATTGGAGGATATTCCATGTAAAAGAAAGAGATTTTTCATGCTTCTTTAAAACATTTTAGAACATACTCTCGAATTGATCTAATTTTGGGGGATAGAAATTTAGTGAAACAGGTTAAAAAAATCTTTATAACAACCACAACGTGGTCTGATCATAGCCCAATTATACTAGAATTAAAAGAACAGTTTGAGAGACCCAGAACAGAATGGAGAATGAAGGACTGGATAATGAGAAATGAAAACAATCTTAAGTATATTAAAGAGATGACAGACCTTTTCTTCCTAGAGAATAGAAATAATGAGGTCTACCCAGCAATGACTTGGTGCTCATTTAAATCGGTTATAAGGGGCCACCTTATAAGCCTAACAGTCAAAGAAAGTAAGCTGAATGAGAAAAGGGCTATATAAGGTTGGACGACCTACTGTATCAAAATAAAAGAAACCCCTCGAATAATATTACCAATACAATAACAGAAGTAGAAAAACTAATAAATGACCAACTGATGGCAAAAGCCAATAAGGCCTTAATAGGCATGAAACAAAAATGGTATTACATGGGAAACAGAGCAGAAGCACTGATGACAAATAGACTAAAGAAAGAAAGAGTTAAAAAGGTCATTACTAAAATGGGGAAACCTTACTAAACCCAGAAAAAATAGGAGAAACTTTAAAAAAATATTATTATGATTTATACAACATTTCGAGTCAAATAAATAAATTAGATATCAGAGAGTTCTTAAAAACTATTAAAATCCTGAAAATCACAGATATACAACTACAAGAATTGACTAAAGTATTCAAGGAGGATGAATTGATCTTCTGTATTAATAAACTTAATACATAACCAGGACTTGATGGGTTTGATAACCTCTTCTATAAATGATTGAAAAACAATATCAAAACGGATTTGATTGAAGTTTTTAACTCCTTTGGTACAACCGAAAAGATCCCAGCAGAATTACTGCAAGCGAATATAGTCCCAATTCCTAAGCAAGAAAAAGATATAGAAAAAATCAAGAACTACCACCCAATTTCCCTCCAAAATACCGATATAAAGCTCTATTCGGCTATGATAGCAGAACGTTTAAAAAGGATTATACCAGACGTGATAGATAGGGACCAGGTGGGGTTTGTCCCTGGTAGATCATCTACCCATAATATAAGAAGACTAATTGATGTTTTGAACCATGCGACAAGAACGGGGGCTTCCATGTTGGCCCTGTCTTTAGATGAAGAAAAAGCATTTGACAGAGTCAACTGGGAGTTCATGAGGCAAACCCTTCAGGCATTTGGATTAGAGGGAAGACTTTTTCAGAATATCTCAGCTCTTTATACAGTACCTACGGCTAGAGTTGTAGGAAATGGCTTTGGATCTGAATGGTTCTCATTGCTAAACGGAACAAGACAAGGGTGTCCCTTGTTTCCGTTACTTTATATCATGGCATTAGAACCTTTGGCTTTAGCCATAAGACAAGAGCAGAAGATAGTAGGTTTTGATTTTAATAAAGAAAATATAAAAATTAATTTATACGCTGATGACGTCATCTTAACAATACAAAAACCTCTACAATCTATAATACGACTCATGGAAACAATTGGGAGATTTTCCCATGTTTCTGGATACAAAATAAATATAGAAAAATCATCTATCTTAGCTGTAAATGTAAATAAAGAAGAAAAAAATTAGATTATGAAGAAATTTAATTTCGTATGGGTTGTAAAATCATTTAATTATTTAGGAATTAATATCTGTGCTGATCCACTGAAAATAGTAGAGATCAATTTTCTCCCATTGCTTATTAAAATGAATAAACTCCTAAAGGGTTGGAAGAATTTAGAATTCTCGTGGTGGGGCCGTATTAATATTATTAAGTCTTACATCTTACCAAAATGGCTGTATTTGTTTAGAATGATCCCCCTGAGTGTCCCTGATAGTTGGCTGCTATTAATACAACAGGCCTGGTCTAAGTTCATATGGCAAGCAAAAAAACCTAGAATGGCAAGAAAACTCCTCTCGATCAATCAATCTAAGGGAGGGGTAGGATTCCCACTTATACAACAATACCATAAAGCGAGTATCCTTTTCCATAGTATCATCTCACAATTGGCTGGGGCTAAGCTAAAAAGGTGGTATGCGGTGGAAAAGGAACTTGCAGATGGTAGGGATCTAGTAACACTTTTCTGGTTTACTCAAGAAGGAGACACAAATAAGACCCAACCAAGTTCTGATAGTGTGGTAATTGAGTCAATTAGAGGAATGTGGAGTAAGATTTAAAAAAAAGCGCAGGATTTAAAAATCACATTATTAATACCCTACCGATCTCAATATTGGAAAATAATATGCAAGACCTAAGACTAAATAATTGGAGAAGAGCAGGCATACAAACTATAGAAGATATAACAACAGGACCCAGGGTTAATTCGTTTGAACAAATATGTACTAATTTTAGTCTCCTGGAAATTGAGAAATTTAATTATACAAGGATTAAAAGCTATCTGAATAAAACTCTAAATAAAGAGAAATGGGAATTTAATAATAAATTAGGAAATTTATTGAAAGGAAAGGACATGAAAAATGTATTAAATAAATGTAACTCGGTATTGAAACAACTAGAGGGTGACTTGACGTTTCCGGCGATAAAAAAATGGAAGAAAGTTCTAAAAATACAAATAATTGATGGACAGGACTGGAATAGAGCATGGTTGACAGTTGTTAGGCGCATTAAATGCCTAAATTTAGTGGAACTACATTTTAAGATCATTAACAGACTCTATTTGGTTCCTAGCCGTCTAAATAAAATAGACCAGAGTAAAACAGATATATGCTGGAGATGTGAAGGGGGAGTGGGAGATTGTGTACATTTTTGGTGGAGCTGCCCCCCACTTAAAGAATTTGGGAAAGTGTTCTTGTCTAAAATGGAAATGGTAACCGGATTTAATTTTCCCCTTTCCCCGGAAATGTTTATATTACACTTAAATATTTATCAGTATAATGTAGATTTGCAACATTTTTTTACCCACGCATTAATAGCAGAGAAGATTTCCATAGCTAGAAGGTGGAGAACTAAAACTCTACCAAACTGGGGCATAGTAAAAAAACTACTAATTTCGCAACTTAGGATGGAGGGAGGTTTGAACAGAAATCTGAAGAAAAAAAAATCTATTTCACATAAATAAGTGGTTAAAAAAACTGTTGGCAGTAGAATAATATACATAGAAGAGGAAGGAAAGAAAAAGGGAAGAGAGCGGAGAAAAAGGGGAAAAGGAAAGAAAGGGGAGGGGGAAGAGGAAAGAAGAAGGAAAAAGGGAAGAAAAATGAAGAATGGGAAGGTAAAGAAAGAAAAAAAAGGAAGGAAGGAAAAGAAGGGAGAAAAAAAGGGAAAAGAAAAAAGAAATGCTAGCTCATATATTAGTACTATGAATAGCAATGCAGAGAGACTAGGGAAGAGGGTTTCATCATCATGTATGAATGTTGTGTATGTCTGTTCTATGTTTTAGTTTTCTCTTTGTTAATTAATAATATTAATGTTTTTTATAAATTAAAGTCATTTAAACAGGAAAAAGAGGAGAGAGAAAACATTGATGATGACTAATACACCAATGCCTGAGATGCAAAGCTGGAAAGAATATAAGAGGCTGGTAATGTCTGAAATGAAAAAAAATAAATAAAAAAAAATTGTTTTGACCATTTTGTTTGTCCAATGTTTGTCTACGTTTATTGTCTATTTGTATCTTGCCTACAGGGTAAACCAATTAAGTATGCTGGTTTATGATCTGGTCGTCGTGTATTGTTACATGTACGCTTTGCGGATGGAATTTTGTATGGCAAGTGTTAATAATTACATATTGTGTCCCTGTTTTTATATGGATACTTAATAAAAAAATAAACATTAAAAAAAATTAAAAAATGATGATGACAATTTTCCTTTAAACTAGGGAGGACCCAGAGCCGAAGCTCAGAAGGAGCATTGCTGGATTTTGTGACAAATTCTAAAAGGTAGATTCATTCATCCACACAAATACAGATGTACTAATTTATAAAAAAAATCAAAAAACACATACAGTGATAAATAGCTATATCCATCTAGGCATGCCTCTTCTGCTTTGGCACTGACAATTATGTCCTCCTTCCTGTCTAACAAATCAATTAAATGCCTCCTTTCGCCTGCATGTGCAGCATATATAAAGAAATGGTGACCCTGGCAATTTTAATAACTTGGATGCTGGCATCTTGGGACAGAGATTAGGTTACCATTCAATTAGCTTCCTGCTAATGGGGGAGCTTTGTAGGGGAGCATTTACCATGGTGCACCCACCGCCCAGATCTGTCAATGCTGTAAACCAACACATATGTGATTGAAATTAGTTCCAAAAAAAATGGAAGATGTTGTCTTGGGTTGATTGTAAAGTGAGCCAAACAATTATTAGTATATATATTTTTGTTAACATTTGTTAATATTTTTGTTCATCGATGCAGTTTTGCTTCTACATGAATCACCCAATATTTCTTACTCAATTTGTTTCTTAACAGCCACTGAATAGCATTCTGTTTTTAAAATATATACTCTAAAGCTAGAAAATGAACTGTTATAATATCTATTATAACTGACTTCTATTTTCTTATCTGCTTTCTGCTTCTGTGCATCTCGTTGTACAAACTCATGAGATCAGCATAATCAGATACGATTCTGAATAGCAATGTCAGTCATATTGTTTCTCTTATCTGTTAGGACTCGTGTCAAATGCAGAAAAAAAAGTGTGACAAAGCAAATTACAATGGGCGTTCCATTCTGTTTATTTTTCTATAAAATCTTGGATGTAAATCGTGGTGTCTCAGTACCTTTTACTTCTTCTATCTGAAGCCTCAGCTACTCATCCCTCTAACAGCCACCATGGTTCACTGGACAGCCGAAGAGAAGGCCTCTATCAACGCCGTATGGAAGAAAGTTGATCTTGAGCATGATGGTGGAGATGCCCTAGGAAGGTAATTCGAACATTTTAATCACTCACGGTTTAGTCAATATCCCTGCTATAATGTGCTGAAAACGTACCTTTAACATGATTTCAAAGTAGTACTTTTGAGGGACATTCTCTAGTTTAGCATTTTACTAAATTTTATTTATTTTTAATTTTTTTAAGATTTAAAGAGGAACCATCAATTCCCAGCACTTTTAATTATTCAGGGAATTTAAAGTGGATTTAAAATTAATTTCTCATTTTATCAAATAACCCTGATTATGTCTACTTATGCCTATATTTTACAATTATGTATTTGTGAGGTGTGAAAATATAAAATTACATATAGAAATCTACACCTCTTTATACTGCAACTGGGTGCTGCCATCTTAGCTCCTTGTTAGTCATTGCTATAAGCTCTGCACTTGGCAACTGGCGGTCAGCATAGTCAAAGCATACAGAAAATGAAACAATGTTTCTGTTTTTTCCACTTTGTTTGCAATGTTTTCCTTGGCTTTCCCTTCCCCAAACTAGATTATTTTATTTTATGTATTATCATATTTTTAAATTGTGTTTCTCACTTAATAGGCTTCTTCTGGTCTACCCCTGGACCCAGAGGTATTTCAGTTCTTTCGGAAACCTGTCCAACGCAGCTGCAATTGCTGGAAATGCCAAGGTACAGGCCCACGGCAAGAAGGTCCTGGGAGCTCTGGACAATGCCGCCCACCACTTGGATACCGTTAAGGCCACTCTCCACGACCTCAGTGACAGCCATGCCCACCGTCTGCATGTGGATCCAGAAAACTTCAGGGTATGTATTTATTATTATTATTATTATTATATTCTATATAACTATGGTCATTCTCAAATAAGACGTATTTTAGTAGTTATGAACAGTTATTCTCTCCCACTGGCCCAATTAAAGTGGATAACATTTAAGATTAATGGTGGTTTCCACTATGTCTCCAATTTACATTTGAGGAATTTCTTGTAAAATACTAAATTTCAGCTTCCATGTTGTCTAGCCAACCTCAAGCATCATGGGGAGTTGTAGTTCACTAGTGGGTGAGGAGTTGCACTCATTTCATTTATGCCCCACAAGCTTTGATATTTTTTTTTAACTAACTTATATATTTTTATACCCGGGATACCCGGTTAGTGTAATTAAAATCCAATGCATTTCCTAATTAAAATATTAAAGGACAACTGTCATCACATTTTCACTTTTTCAAATGTTTATTATAGTTAATGAAACTTAAGTTATTTTTTAATATATATATATATATATATATATGTGTGTATTGATGTTTTTTTTAAGAAAATATCGCTTTTTTTTTTGTCTGGACGAGCAGCCAGGTGGGATCGGATTTTATTGTTATCCTACCAAATTCTGCTTGGTGATACTTACCTGCTGGTCCACAGCAGGTAAGTTTGTTTGAGCAGCAGTTGATCAGATAACAGTGGAATCTGAGCAAACACTCAACCAGATAAAAAAGTTTATTTAAAAAAAAAAATCAATATACATAAAAGATAAAATAAAATATTGTACTAAAAATGAACACTTGTATAACTTTTAAAAGAAGAGAAAATTAGATGACAGTTGTCACTTAAATATTAACTGAAGATAGCATTGTAAGTAGGTCTTATTTACCCAAATAATTTTTATCACTGTGATATAATTAAAAAAAAATTTTTTATGAATTTTATATATGCTATTATATCCCCTTTTTTAACCCCTTAAGGACCAAACTTCTGGAATAAAAGGGAATCATGACATGTCACACATGTCATGTGTCCTTAAGGGGTTAAAAAAAAACCCGCATTTTGAAGTTAAGGCTCAGTTGCCTGATTAATTTTACTTACTGAAACTAACATTTCAGTGAAATTCAATTCAAAATGAAAGAATATTAATGAATTTTCTTTCTTTTGCAGCGTTTTGGTGAAGTGTTCGTGATTGTTCTGGCTGGAAAATTAGGATCCTCCTTCAGTCCACCAGTCCAGGCTGCTGTTGAGAAATTCTTTGCAGTTGTTGTGGATGGTCTGAGCCACGAATATCACAACTAAATGCACTCGCACTTAAAACTGCATGTTCACAATGAAACAACTAATAAAATGTGATTTCAAGTAAAACGTTTCTTTGGAGTAACTTTTGTAAAGTCACAGCTATGTTTATACTCTATGAAAACATCTAAATAAGGGATAACTAACAAATGGCTCTTCGGCATTCTATTGAACTTCCACTCCCGTAATGTTCAGCCAGAAACGATTTAGATATATCATTGGTAAAGTTCCCAGGAGACATAGCTCAGCTCAAACACTAACTGTTACCTATTCCTGCTCTAAATCATGTAATATTACCATCTTAAGTAAAAGTTTGTTTTCTCCCTTATATTGGCTCCATTGGACCCCACACAAGGATTTCAATTGTAAAGCGCTGCTTCCCTACATCCCTTGTTTTAAGTAAAAGTGTATGATATAGGTTTAAATTTTAGGACTGCTTGGTTGTCATTTTTAGGACTTAATTGAAGCAGACATAAAAAGAAATTGTAAGTGATGGCCGTTGCATGTTTGGATTAAGGCCATAAATTTTATTCTGGAACTAATAGAAGGAAATGATGAATTGTCTAAGCAGGTGAAATTAAATGAGTTTTATAGAGGTGTTCATATATGGGGTTTGGATTACTAACAGAGTGGCAGGTAGATTCAGGGCCGGTGCTTCCATTCGGTCACTTGTGTAGCAAGAGCTCAGGGCATGACCGCCGCTTGTGGCTTTACTATACAGGCAGCCACTCAGGTGCCTAGTATGCCCCAATATATTAATGTCTGGTCTTGGGTGGGAGGTAGGGAGGAACCTACTGTGCTCTTCCTGCTCAGCTCCCTTGCATGGCCACTGCAGGGAGCACATGAGCGCTGTATAGGAAGAATTCAGTGACCCCAGCAGCCCCACTGGCCACCAGAGAGAGGATCTACTCCAGCTCTCCAAGGCACATGTAGAGAAGCTGGGTAGACCTCTAAATAAATAAAACATTGTGTGTACATGAATGTGTCTATGACTGTGTGTGTGTATGTTTGTAATTATGTGTGTCTGTGATTGTGTGTCTGTGTATGTCTGTGATTGTGAGTGTATAATGATTATGTGTTACTAGCACCATATATATTCAGTCAGAAAAGCTATTAGAAGGTGATTAGTAGGAGTTGGGAAAAGTAATGTTATTAAATGTCCTTTCTAAATAGTAATTTAATTCATAAATGTATGTTATCAACAACATCATTTCTTTTCAAATTATTTTTATTGAACATTTTTCAAACTATAATGAAATAAATCTCCTGGGGGTAATAAACTAAGGAAAAGGGTACAGAAAAAAAATCATCCACAACAATGTCGAAAAATGTACTATGTAATATGAGATAATAAACATATAGACAGTATGGTCATCAAGCCGTTGAAAATATTATTATAAAAACAATCCATACATTACGAGACAATTATAAATCTAGATAATATGCTGCTCTGATCCTAATTAAAATGATGCTGAAAAATGGTGATTTAAAAACATAGGCAAGATTATTTTGTTATATTATATAATTTTGAGAGTTTAAAGGATAAAGGAAAGATAATCTTTTTGAAAAGTTAAAATTCAATTACATAATCCACCTTAGATTTACCAACCTTAGATTCAATTTAATATTTTTTTGGGAATGATTTAATAATTTTATACAAACTTATAAAAAAAAAAAAATTACCCCAAAAATATTAAATTCTCAAAAAAATATGTCATTTATAAAAAGAGATGTTCTCCATTCATCCCCAGGAATAGAGAACACCGGAGAGAACTGATCTGAACTGTAAAAATTGTAGCCAACAAGCATACAATGCATTAACCGGTTCCTGTCTTGCCTTCTGTTTAACCTTTGGTTTCACCTGTTGTTTCACTGTTTATTTTTATCAATGTATTACTGTAACATATGCACCTACAAGACTAACTCACGCTACACCATAACTGCTGCTGACACAACACCAGACAAGACTCACCCTGACACATACACCAAAAGCTCCAGGGAGAATACACCTCCTCCCATCCCCCCCCACGACCTCCTCGGTAAGGAGTCACTGGACTGGACCCACTGGACTGGATCGCAGAGGCACACATAGGCTCAATGAGAGACAACCCCTGTACACACGTATACCTATACGCAAACAGACACACGCTGACACACGCGGACTTCACAGCACTCGCCTGTGGACACAAGCGTCACTGAGGACAACCATTCGCACACGCAATTAACCCCATCAGGGAACATGTAAGGGGGCACAAACACGCAACCAGCCAACTCCAAACAGACGACCCTCGGGTTCTTTACCCCCCCACACTACTACAATCCTGGCACTGGAGGGGAAAAAGACACACTCCTCAAAATTACTCCAATGTTGCCTCAGTTTGACACCAACTGATCCATAAATTATATTAAAATGTGCAGAACTAGCTGACACCACAGATTAGAATCGACAGACTGCTATGTATGCCTAAACTATGTTGTGATGTCATGAAACATTCGAAAACCCGGAAGGCTGTTGTGGCCATATGGGTAGTATTGTAACTAACCTTGCACGCAAAATAAAGAATTGCAAAAAAAATAATAAAATAAAATAAAAAGAGATGCTAATATATCAAAAACTATCAAAGTATTAAAATATTTTTCAAAATATTAAATAATTTAAAAATGTATCACAAAAAATTCAATAATTTAAAATGCTTCTCCAAAAATATTAAATAGATGCCCTTGTCAGTAAATAGCAGTGGGAAGCTGTAGCCATCAGCAACAGGCAGTATTTAGTTTTGGCTACTATTGTCAACCTTGTCAGTATTTTTTTTCACCTACTAGCCAATAATAATGACTGCTTGCAAAGATTCCTACCATACATAGAAAACACACTCGCGGGTAAAGCATACAATCTAGATTTCAGTAATAGCAACCACAATGTTCCAGTAAAAATGGCTGGGAAGTTGTGATTGCTATGATAGTGTGTTTTGTATAATTATATTATTGAAATGAAGTGTATCTTTTTTTCTGTTAAGTGATCTGTTGGATGGTAGGACTCTGAGCAGGACTACAGAGAAAAACAAATAAGTGAGCATATTTACTTGTAGTGGGGATAGGCAATGGACCAAGCAAGAGGGAGGATAAAGCAAGCGTTTGTTGTTAAAATTGAAAGGTTTGACAGTCCACTGCAATCTGGCAAATGATTAATAATTACATGTACTGTAAGTATTGGTGTAACATTGAAAAGTTCCATGCAAAGACGATTATCACGTTAAACTACATAGGTCTCCATCTTGCAGACCATCTGCCAAAATTAAATCAACTGCCCCCATTCATAATCTATTCATTCAAACACTGATCTAGTAAATTCCATGCATGTTTATTTAAATTTTTTAAATGATTACTTTTTAACGCATGTATGATGTGTACATGTATGTATGCACATGTATTCATTTGTAGCTTTGTAAGTATGTGTGTGTATAGAGTACTCGGTAACTTGCACTCCAGGAAAAAATATAAACTAATGTCCGGTGCAAATCTGTCAGAAAAATAACAAAACAACTGTGGATTGCACTCCATTAAAACGTAGCTTTTATTTATATCATGCTAAAAACTTCTACGTTTCAGCTCAAAACCAGGAGCTTTCATCAGAGCTAATTGGTCTGCTGATAACGTAAAGCAGCTGTTTAGGTGTGCATTCATTTTTTTGGGACACCCTGTATATCTATCTATCTATCTATCTATCTATCTATCTATCTATCTATCTATCTATCTGTCTGTCTGTGTTGGTCGATCTATCTATCTATCTATCTATCTATCTATCTATCTATCTATCTGTCTGTCTGTCTGTCTATCTATCTATCTATCTGTCTACGTATCTGTTTCTATCTATCTATCTCTCTATCTATCTATCTATCTATCTATCTATCTATCTATCTGTCTGTCTGTCTGTCTGTCTGTCTGCGTATCTGTTTCTATATGTTTCTATATATTTATCAATCTATCTATCTGTCTGTCTGTCTACACATCTATATATATATATCTATATCTATCTGTCTGTCTGTCTGTCTACGTATCTGTTTCTATCTATCTATCTATCTATCTATCCTCTTTTTACTGTCCCTTTTCTGCCCTTCCTCCATTGTTCTGTCCTTAGCTTTCTACTTATTCTATGACATACATTATGTTCCCCTTGTAGTTTTGGTGTTGGTCAGTCACATTTCTTCTTTTCGCAAAATCCATTTTCCTCATTATACTCTGCTCAAAAAAATAAAGGGAACACTTAAACAACACAATGTAATTACAAGTCAATCACACTTCTGTGAAATCAAACTGTCCACTTAGGAAGCAACACTGAGTGACAATCAATTTCACATGCCGTTGTGCAAATAGGATAGACAACATGGGGGAAATTATAGGCGTTTTATTTCATTTTTTTTTTTTCTAACCTCAGACCTTATATTTCAGACTGGGCCCCTTAAAACAGCATTAACACCCAGCACTCCCAAGCAACCAAGTCCTGCTGAATCTTCAGAGCAGAGGTATTATCTCTGGAAGATTGCCCACCCTCCCCGCACCATCCCACCCCATGGTCATCAACTTATTTATAGATAGTGCACATCAGCAGGCTTCCATAACACACCAATCAAGTCATTAAACCACTCCTCACCTGAATTCATTTAACACACTGCATCCTTACAATGATTTAAACCCTCATTGATATTTGTGTGTGTTTATATATATGATCTACATATCTATATAATACACATTTTCTCTAATGTTCTCCCTTCTATTTTTCACTTTAACACTAACTTCTGTCATTACTAAAATATCCCTATCCTTTCACTCACCTGTCCCTGGCAACACCATCATCATTACTTCCACCTTACTCCCCTCCCCTCTCTATTCATCCCATGCACTCTACACATACCTTTCCAGCCTATCTCCACCAACTCTTTCCAAATCCTCTACATACATACCCTCCTACAAAACTTTCAAATCCTACTCCCACCTTCACTTCCTTTCTATCCTTCTGCTCCTAGCAGCTGGTGATGTCTCTCCAAACCCCGGTCCCCTCTCAACAAACTCAGCACATACTAACCCAAGGATCCACACTAATCTCATACCCATCTCTTGTTCCTCTAAATCCTCCTTCAATACTGCCCTCTGGAACGCACGCTCTGTTTGCAATATAACTAAATCCACTGCTGTCCATGACTTCTTCATCTCTCGTTCAATAGATTTACTAGCCTTAACAGAAACCTGGCTCTCCCCCTCTGACACTGCCACCCCTGCATCTTTGTCCTTCGGTGGTCTCCAACTTACCCACACCCCAAGAAACTCTGAATGTAAAGGTGGTGGTGTTGGGTTTCTCCTCTCCCCTCACTGCTCTTTTAAACCTCTTCCCACCCCCCCTTCCCTCTCTTTCCCGTCATTTGAAATACACTCAATTCGCCTTTTCAAACCCTTCTCTGCTAACATTGCTGTTATTTACCGTCCCCCTGGTTCCCCTCTTCTCTTCCTTGACCACTTTGCTGCCTGGCTACCCTATTTCCTCTCTTCTAACATCCCATCCCTAATTCTCGGGGACTTCAATATTCCTATAAACCCACCTTTGACCTCTGCAGCCAATAAACTACTTTCAATTACTTCCTCCCTCGGGCTATCACAGTGGGCAAATTCTCCCACCCATGTAGCTGGCAATACCCTTGACCTAATCTTCACTTATGCATGTACTGTATCTAATATCTGCAACACTCCGTATCCACTCTCTGATCACCACCTCTTATCGTTTGCTCTCACGTACCCCCTCACCCAACAACCTCCGCCTAACCACCCTCAACTCAGGAGGGACCTTAATTCTCTTGATCTCCAACAGTTGTCAGCTGACATTGATTCACAACTGCTGTCCATCCCTTCCCTCTCCTGTCCTTCACTGGCCATCTCCATATATAACTCTACTCTTACATCTGCCTTGAACACTGCAGCGCCACTCCAAACAAGCACCTCAAGGAGGACCCGCCCCCAACCATGGCATACTAAATCAACGCGCTACCTGCAAAGATGCTCCCGGTGTGCTGAACGCTCCTGGAGGAAGTCTCGCACCCAGTCAGACTTTCTCCATTATAGATTCATATTGTGTTCATACAGTGCAGCCCTTGCCCTTGCCCTTGCCAAACAGTCCTATTTTTCCTCTCTCATTAGTTTATGTTCCAGCAACCCCAGACGTCTCTTTGACACCTTTAATTCTCTTCTTCGCCCCGCTGTGGCCACCCCCCAAACCAACCTTACTGCTAATAACTTTGCATGTTACTTCACTGACAAAATTGAACAGCTAAGGAAAGAATTCTCCCCTCCTTGCCTTTCTGTTTCTCAATCACACATAGATCATGCCTTTCCTACCCTTCAGACATTCTCCCCAGCCACTGACCAAGAGGTGGCTGCTCTTCTTTGCTCCTCTCGCCCCACCACTTGCCCGCTCGATCCTGTCCCATCTCACCTTATCAGATCTCTCTCCACTTGTCTCGTGCCTTCTCTAACACACATCTTCAACTGCTCGCTCTCTTCTGGCATCGTCCCTGCTGACCTTAAACATGCCACTGTAGTACCTATACTAAAAAAAACATCCCTCGACCCGTCCACCCCCTCTAACTACCGTCCCATATCCCTGCTCCCTTTTTCCTCAAAGCTTCTGGAAAGACTTGTCTTTACCCGTGTGTCTCATTTCCTCAATTCCAACTCTCTCCTTGACCCCCTTCAATCTGGCTTCCGCCCTCTCCACTCTACAGAGACTGCCCTTATCAAAGTTACTAACGACCTAATCGCAGCTAAATCCAAAGGCCACTACTCCATACTAATTCTTCTTGACCTCTCGCGGCCTTTGACACCGTTGATCATGCTCTCCTTCTTCAAACTCTGCAATCGCTTGGTCTCTGTGACTCTGTCCTCTCATGGTTTTCCTCTTATCTCTCCCAACGCTCATTCAGTGTCTCTTTTTCTAATGATACCTCCTCCCCTCGCCCTGTCTCGGTTGGAGTCCCCCAAGGCTCCGTCCTTGGTCCCCTTCTATTTTCTCTTTATACTGCCTCTCTTGGCAAACTTATTACCTCATTTGGTTTCCACTACCACCTGTACGCTGATGACACCCAGCTATATCTCTCCTCCCCGGACCTCTCCCCTGCTGTCCTGCAATGTGTCACTGCTTGCCTTTCTTCCATCTCTGACTGGATGTCCTCCCGCTTTCTGAAACTCAATCTCTCAAAAACTGAGCTCCTTGTCTTTCCTCCTCCTAATACTGATCCTCCTCTTTCGCTCTCCCTTCAAGTTTGTGGTACAAACATCAGCCCATCCTTGCAAGCGCGCTGTCTTGGCGTCATACTTGACTCTGGTCTCACCTTTGAGCCTCACATCCAGCATGTTGCCAAATCCTGTAGATTCCATCTTAAAAACATAGCCCGCATCCGCCCCTTTCTTGCACCAGATACTACCAAGGAGCTTGTCCATGCTCTAGTAATTTCCCGCATGGATTATTGTAACCCTCTCCTGCTTGGTCTTCCCAAAAGCCGTACTGCACCCCTACAGTCTGTAATGAACGCTGCTGCTAGACTGATTTTCCTCTCTAGTCGGTTCTCTCACACCTCACCCCTCTGCCAGTCCTTACATTGGCTTCCTGTGTGCTATAGGAGTCAATTCAAGGCACTAACTCACACCTATAAAGCACTGAACAACTCTAGCCCCTCTTATATCTCTTCACAGATCCATAGGTATGTCCCTTCTCGGTCTCTCCGCTCTGCCTGTGACCACCTCCTGTCCATTGTATTTTATTGTACCCTAATGTAACAATGCAATGATTTGTGGACCCAGGACATACTTGAAAACGAGAGAAATCTCAATGTATCTTTCCTGGTAAAATATTTTATAATTAAATAAATGTGTGTATGGATGTCAGTATGCATGTATGTCAGTATGTATGAATGTATATATGTGTGTATGGATGTCAGTGTCTGTATGTCTGTCTGTCTGACTGTATGTCTGTATGAATGAATATGTCTGTGTGTGTGTATGTATGTCGGTGTATGTATGTGTATGTCCTCATGCATGTGTATCTGTATGTATGTTAATATGTGTCTGTCACTATGTATGCCTGCATGTCTGTATATATGTGTATGTCTCAGTATGTGTGTGTCAGTATGTATGCCTATAAGCAGGGCCACCATCAGGTGATGACAACCATGACGGTTGTTGGGGGCCCGGCCGCCCTGGCCCCACGTGTAGTGGCGGAACTGCCGCCGGTGCAGTTGCACCGGGGCCCGCTCGCTGATGCGGCCTATCGGGTGGCCCACGCATTTAGGGCCACCCGATGGGCCCTATATCTTCAGGGGCTCGGTCAGCGCTGTGGCCGTGTAATAGCGCGACCGGGCCCCTTAAAAAAAAAAAAATGCAGCGCAGCGCAAGTGCTGCTGGGAGGAAGTGGTCACTTCCTCCCAGCTCACTCCGCGGGTGAGGAGATCCAGGCAGTGAAGAGGGAGAGCCGCGCCAAATCCCATCAACCCCAGCCACCCTCCTGCAAAGAAAAGGTAAGAAACAGGAAGGTGGCTGAAAAATTAGCTGTGTGTGTGTGTGTTTGTATGCATGCATGTATGTCTGTCAGTATGTATGAATGTATGCATGTCTGTCAGTATGTATGTATGTATGTATGTGTGTATGGATGTCAGTGTATGTATACATGTATGTCTGTCTGTATGAATGTATATATGTATGTATGCCAGTATCAATGTATGTCAGTAAGAATGTATGTATGTCTGTATGCCATTATGAATGTATGTATGTGTGTATGGATGTCAGTGTCTGTATGCATGTATGTCTGTCTGTCTGTATGAATGTATGTATGCCAGTATCAATGTATGTCTGTATGTCATTATGAATGTATGTCTGTGTGTCTGTTTGTATGTATATATGTATGTCTGTATGTCAATATGTATGTATGTGTGTATGTGTCAGTGAATGTATGTCAGTATGTATGATGTCAGTATGATTGTATGTCTGTATGTATGTCTGCATGTCATTATAAATGTATGTCTGTTTGTATGTCTGTATGCATGTATGTCTGTCTGTATGAATGTATGTATGTCTGTCACTATGTATGTATGTATACCAGTATCAATGTATGTCTGTATGTCATTAGGAATGTAGGTCTGTGTGTCTGTTTGTATGTATACATGTATGTCTGTATGTCAATATGTATGTATGTGTGCATGTATGTCAGTGTATGTATGTCAGTATGTATGATGCCAGTATGAATGTATGTCTGCATGTATGTCTGCATGTCATTATGAATGTATGTCTGTTTGTATGTATGTGTGTATGGATGTCAGTGTCTGTATGTATGTATGCATGTGTGTATGGATGTCACTGTATGTATGTCAGTATGTATATATGTATGTATGTCAGTAGGTATGTCTGTCAGTATGTATGTCTGCATGTCATTATGAATGTATGTCTGTTTGTATGTATGTATGTGTGTATGCATGTATGCCAGTATGCATGTATGTCTGTCTGTATGTCATTATGAATGTATGTCTGTGTATGTATGTATGTGTGTATGGATGTCAGTGTCTGTATGCATGTATGTCTGTCTGTATGAATGTATGTATGTGTGTCTGTATGTATGTATATATGTATTTATGCCAGTATGAATGAATGTATGTATGTATGTCATTATGAATGTATGTATGTCGGTGTCTGTATGTATGTATGTCAGTATGTATGAATGTGTGTCTGTATGTCCTTATGCATGTGTGTCTGTATGTATGTTAGTATGTGTTTGTCTGTCACTATGTATGCCTGTGTGTCTGTATATGTAGCCTTATCTTATAGTTAGGGTAGCCTTATGCCCATTCCATGCATGCTTAAACTCTTTTGCTGTGTTAACCTTTACCACTTCAGCTGGAAGGCTATTCCATGCATCCACTACCCTCTCAGTAAAGTAATACTTCCTGATATTATTTTTAAACCGTTGTCCCTCTAATTTAAGACTGTCCTCTTGTTGTGGTAGTTTTTCTTTTTTTAAATATAGTCTCCTCCTTTACTGTGTTGATTCCCTCTATGTATTTAAATGTTTCTATCATATCCCCCCTGTCTCGTCTTTCCTCCAAGCTATACATGTTAAGATCCTTTAACCTTTCCTGGTAAGTTTTATCGTGCAATCCATGAACCAGTTTAGTAGCCCTTCTCTGAACTCTCTCCAAAGTATCAATATCCTTCTGGAGATACAGTCTTATAGTGCACATAAAATCCACAGATCTCAGTGTTCATGGTCCTACTCGTGCAGAACATCCAATATACGGGTTTGACAGATAAAGACTCTCTGAGTTGCAGGCTGTGACTTCAAATATCTCTGCAACTTCTGTCGGTATGTCCTGCGCAGCATGGTGGAACATTCACATAGATCTGTGCATGCTTAAGAGATGCAAACTGTTTTCCAGGGCTCCACAACCACCTTTGGCAACTGGTGTAGGTAACTAACATACGAATATAAAAGGATAATGGTATCCAGCCCACCTCAATCCAATTTTCTAGAAATAACCTTAAAAAAATAAAACAATATAGTGCAGACCATATGTGCACAAACTATATGCAGTAAATGGAATGAAAATCTCGTAAATGGCAACTCACAAAGAACGAGTGGTCCATGTGCCACTCTCAATAAACAGCTCTGGAGGGATCAGACTCCTCATGGATCCCCAGTCAACTGTGTTAAATCAGCATCAGCTTTATTTTCATCTTTATTAAACAAATGCTAGAAGCAGCGTATATGCACAGCCCGTTCGTGATTAGTCTCAGGCAGCGGTGTATTTACCGCAAGGCTGACAAGGCATTTGCCTTGGGCGGCACTTTCAGGGGAACAGCAAAAATGGCCGCCCCCCAAGAGCCGTGGCAAATGCCTTGCCTGCCTCTTGTCCTGGGGGCCCATGAGCTGGCCAGCTGGCCACCTTAGGGCCCCCCCAATGCAGGCATCCGTTAATGTGTGAGGTGGGCGCAAACAAGCGCTCTCCCCAAGCGTTCACCCCGAGCGCTCTCCCCGAGCGCTCTCCCCCTGCTCAGCGTGCACCACATTGATGCTGGAAACAGAATATGACGTCACTTCAGCATCACTAAGGGGCGCGTGAGGGAGCTGGGCAGGCGTGTCAGAGCTCCCTCGCTGCCCGCCTGAACTGTGCGCCTGCCAGACCACCTGCATTGCCCTGCCAGCCCCACTTGACCCCAGGGAAGAAATCAACCAAAAAAGGCAAATAATAGAACTCTATTGTGTGTGTTAGTGTGTGTGTTTTTTTAGTGAGAGTGTGTGTGTGTGTGTCTGTTAGTGAGTGTTAGTGTGTATCTGTTAGTGAGTGTTAGTGTGTGTCTGATAGTGAGAGTATCTGTGTCTCTTTTAGTGAGAGTGTGTGTGTGTCTGTTAAAGAGTGTTAGTGTGTGTCTGATAGTGAGAGTGTGTGTCTCTGTTAGTGAGAGTGTGTCTGTTAGTGAGTGTTAGTGTGTTTCTGTTAGTGAGAGTGTTTGTGTGTCTGTTAGTGAGAGTGTGTGTGTCTGTTATTTAGTGTGTGTGTCTGTTAGTGAGTGTGTATGTGTGTCTGTCAAAGAGTGTGTGTCAGTGAGAGTGTGTATGTCGGTTAGTGAGTGTGTTAGTGTGTGTGTCTGTTGGTAAGTGTGCTAGTGTGTCTGTTAGTGAAAGTGTGTGTGTCTGTTAGCGCGTGTGTTGGTGTGGCCTTTTATTGTGGCCAGCCCAAGGCACACCTTTGCAATAATCATGCTGTCTGATCAGCATCTTGATATGCCACACCTGTGAGGTGGATGGATTATCTTGGCAAAGGAGAAGTGCTCACTAACACAGATTTAGATAGATTTGTGAACAATGTTTGAGAGAAATAGGCCTTTTGTGTACATAGAAGAAATCTTAGATCTTTCAGTTTAGTTCATGAAAAATGGTGGTAAAACCAAAAGGGTTGCATTTATAATTTTGTTCAGTCTATATATATATAAAATAAACCAAGAGGGCTGCGCTCACCTGAACATGCTTACATTATAGGGTGCTGCTGGGGCCAAAATATACAAAATACAGAATCCAGCGCACTCGCTTATTCACTAAACAATGATTTCAAATCTTAGAGATTGTAATAGTTTTTTTTAAAAACACCTCACCTAGGCAAAAAATAATGGGGGTTTAGTTACATTATATGATCATATATTGCATAAGCCTGCCACAACCCCCATTCTTGGCAGGTCCTACTCTATAACTGTAACTGTGTATATTTAATTATATATATAGACCAGCCACAACATTAAAACCACCTACTTAATATTGTGCAGGTCCCCCATGTGCTGCCAAAACAGCTCTGATGCATCGAGGCATGTATTTCGTAATTCCTTCATGAACAATCTTTGCAGGGTGCCTTATCATGCTGAAAGAGGCCACTGGCATTAGGGAACACCATTGCCATGAAAGAGTATATTTTGTCTGCAACCATCTCTTGGTAGATGGTACATGTCAAAGTATCATCACACATGAATGCCAGGACCCAAGGTGTCCCAGCAGAACATGACCCCGAGCATAATACTGCCTCTGCCAGCCTGCATTCTGCACATAATGCATCTTGCTGGCATCTCTTCCCCAGGTAAAAAAACGCACACATGCACCAGCCCATTCACCTAATCTAAACTGGACATGAAGACAGATTCTTTTGCTAAACACTAAATGAAAGCAAAATAAGGTGTCAGTGTAGATATGACCAGACTATTTTAGGCATAATCCCATAGGTAACAATAGAAAAAAGAAATAAGGAATGGTAGGGAACCAACTGGTAAGTAAGTAAAAGAGCATTCAAAATTTGTGAGGGGCGGGTGTAATTTTTCTATTTTGCACATTCTGCACCATGTTGTTAGTCAAGTGGTAGGGTGATGACTTGTAGCCCAATATAGGACGGTAGGAGGTTGTAGCTCCACTTGCAGCAACTGAGATACTCACCTTTTGAGATTCCACTTGCCTTGTTGTTATTTGCAGACACTGCCGACTATCTCTTTACAGTGTTTATGGTGCCCACAGCAGCATTGTTATTGGTAATAGGTTATTGCAGTGTTAGCAGCAACTGAGGTATAGCGGCTTCTTTTATCCTTTGAGAGCTTCCTTTCCAGCTACTGTGGCTCTCATAGATTTTAACTGTTAACCCTAGCAGATTAGTTTTTTTTTTATTTAATCCTCTGTGGGATGAGGGATGTGAGATTATTTTGTTATAGGTAGCCTATAATATAATACTGAATGCTCTGTGATTTACTTACCAGTTGGGAAGTCCCCCTTTTTGTTTTGGTTTGCTCACATTCCTTTTTTATTTTTCTAATCTAAAAGAAAACTTGATTCATCAGATCGGGCAAGCGTCTTCCATTGCTCCATGGTCCAGCTCTTGTCACCATTGAAGGTACTTTCAACATTGGACAGAGGTCACCTTGGCCATGGGCACTCTGACCAGTCTATGGCTACACAGCCACAAATACGCGGCAAACTGCGATGCACTGTGTGTTCTGACACATTTCTTTGATGGCCAGCATTTAGTTTTCCAGCAATTTGTGGTACAGCAGCTCTTCTGTGTGATCAGTCCTGGCAGCGAGCCATCGTCCCCTATGTGCATCAATGAAACTTGAGTGCCCATGTCACTGACATCCTTCCTTACAACACTTTTGGTAGGCACTAACCACTGCATACCAGGAACACCCCACAAGACTTGCTGTTTTGGATATACCCTGACCCAATCATCTAGCCATTGTCAAAGTCACTATGCTATTTGGCCCTTGTCAGAGTCACTCATATCTTTTCACTTGCCCATTTTTCCTGCTTCCAACACATGAAATTCAAGAACTTACTGTATTCTTGTTTCCTAATATATCCCACCCAATTGACAGGTGCCATTGTAACCATACAATTATTATTATTTTATTAATTATATAGCGCCATCACATTCCGTAGCGCTGTACAATAACAATCAATGTTATTCACTTCAATCATAGACCAAGCACATCATAGGACGAGCTTGTGCTTTGTACAGGGCACCAGGACACTGCAGGGAGCACTGTAACAGTAGGCCTGCTAAAATGATTGGCAGGCAGCCTGTCATGTATTCACAGCCTGCATTCTGCACATAATGCTTCTGTCCTGTCAGGCTGACCTGTCAGTAATATTGGCATCCATTCTGGATGGGGCCAGCCACTTTTTGACTGGAGCCAGTGACACAATCACATCACAGGCCCCTCCCCCCTACCACCAGATTGGTAAAAAAAATAATTATATTGTGATATAGTGTGCATACTCACATGCATGTGAAATTTAGCTAACACAATTTCACTGACAATCTTACTGACAAACTCACTGGCACACGCATACCCACATTACTCTACTAAGAAGCTCACTGATAGTGTCTACAATGTAGGCGGGATAGGGGCTGTACTGGGGGGGTTAGGAGCTGTAGTTGGGGACAGAGCCTCTAGTGGGGGTTCGTGGCTGCAGTCAGTGGTGGAACTAGCAGTGATGCAGCCAGTGCGACCGCACCAGTGCCCAGTAAAGTTTGGGGGAACTGCAGCTGCTCTTTGGAGTGAGAGGGATTGTAGTTACGCTTCTCTGCCTGTGCTGCCAATGCGGACGGCTCTTCAGACATCAGTAGAAGACCCTGCTGTCACAGAGACTATTTGGAGGCAGAGCTTACAAGTCACTGCATCATTCTCTTGAAGATGCAGTCTTGAATCCCTGGAGGCAAGAGGAGCTGAGGGCCACCTGGGAAAGTAGTGCTGTATAGGGGACAATTATGCTGGCTGTCACCACTGGTGAGGGGTTATTATTCATTACTTAAGTGTGGTTGGAGCGAGTGGATTAAGCCAGAGTTAGTACTGGGGGGAGAATAACAGGCACTGCAATTTATGAGTATCTGTTTGCCAGTATGTCTCTGTCAGTGTTTATGTGTATCTGTATGTCAGTTTATATATATCTGTATGTCTCTGTGTGTGTGTTTGTGTCAATATTTACGTGTATCTGTATGTCAGTGTGTGTATATCTGTGTCAGTGTTTACGTGTATCTGTATGTCAGTGTGTGTATATCTGTGTCAGTGTTTATGTGTATCTGTATGTCAGTGTGTTTCTGTGTCAGTGTTTATGTGTATCTGTATTTTAAGTTGTGTCTGTGTCAGTGTTTATGTGTATCTGTATATCAGTGCGTGTCACTATGTGTGCCAGTGTTTATGTGTGTCACTGTGTGTGGCAGTATATGTATGTAGCAGTGTATGTATGCATCTCTGCATTCAGATGCCACCACTACACACAAACACACAGCATTTAACTGCCAACCCTACACACAAATACTCCCTTGTATTTAAATACCAATACTATACACACATAAATCCCTGCATTCAAACACAGGAAAGCACACATTCAAAAGTACAGATACTGCTCACAATCTACAGTAATGGGCAAATGGTAGATCCCCAGCTGTGAGGGCATTTTGGGAGTTGAGGACCTACTTTATGGCCACCCTTGTGTTACATTAGTTCCACCACTGGCTGTAGTGGAGGAATAGGGGCTGTAGTGGAGGAATAGGGGCTGCTGTGGAGGGAATGCGGCTTTAGTGGGGTTTTGGGGCAAAAGTGGGGGGTATAGGCGAGGCTGCAAATCAATTGAATGCATTCACTTTGGCATATAAAGATTATATAACAACACAGTAATCTGCACAAAAATAAAAAAATTAAGTCCATCAATTTTACATATTTGTTTCCGCAGTTGATGCAAAAAATAGTCAAAAAACTATTTGAAGATATTTCCAATATATTGCCCTATTTAAATTTTAAATCTTTTGTTTGGATGTGTTTAGGTTGTAGTTTGGCTTAAGATACATCTATATAGTTATTGGAATTTATCACATTGTACATTAGATTTGAAACTATTTTTTCATATTTTTTCAAGTATTTTCTATTTTCATTTAGATTGTTTTGTTCTTTTTTTTTTACCCTTTTTCATAATTTAGATTTTGTGTAACTATATATATATATAGTAGATTGGATTAGCCGTATTAGTCCAGTAGACAAGATACCAAAATATTGCAGTGTGCAATGATATCTTTTTTATTGGGCTAACATAATATAAGACAACCTTTCAAGACTTATCCTGAGGAAGGAGGAGGGGAAAACTCTTGAAAGCTTGTCTTTGAAATATTATGTTTGTCCAATAAAATGGTATCATTGCATACTGCAATGTTCTGATATTTTGGCATTATATCCAACATGAAGCTTTCATCAGACAAATTTGGATCTGAAACGTCGACATTTTCTTTGGATTAAATTAAACCTACATTTTATTCAGCATATTCAAGTCCCACTAGTGCATTTTTTCCTGTAAATTTCTATTCATTCTGCCAAGACCAGCACTGGGCATCATCTAAAACAACTAGGAATGCAAGCAATGTACATATAAATACACTTTTACGCAGACCTATTCAAACTAACATTTTTATACATTAAATTCATACAAATGTTCCTATTTTTGCAATTCAGTAATGCCAAAAATAAAGTGTGATGGCATTTAGAAAAGGTGGTGATGAATGAGTAATGATTTTCTTTATTGTATGCGGATTGTAGCTATCACATTTTTTTTTTTCACTTTTCAAATTTTTTCCTATTTTGGTTGTGTTTGTATTTTTTGATTTTATACATATTAGAATGAACATATGTATATGTATAGAAAAATAAAAAATAGTTTTGCACTCCAGCTTACTGGTGTCGTTGCCCGGTACTTATCAGTAAAAATGTACAGGTAGCGTGAAGATAGCACTCTCAGGACTCAATATATTTAAAGTAAAACTTAACTTTTAATGTCCACAGTTAAGAGGTCGATGTTTCAGTTTGCAAACCAAACTTTCATCAGGATGGATCAGATCCTGATGAAAGTTTGGGTTGCAAACTGAAACGGCGATCTCTTAACTGTGGACATTAAAAGTTAAGTTTTACTTTAAATATATTGAGTCCAGAGAGTGCTATCTTCATGCTACCTGTATATATTTATATATATATATATATAATTATTTTTTTTTTTTTTATGAATGAATGAATTTTTTTTGCAATAACAATGGACTTTATTGGATTGGAAATTGTGTGATACAAAGTAGCAAACTCAGCCATCTCCTGTCTCCTCTTATCAGCAGCAAATAATGTTAGCTGGACCAAAAAGAAAAAGGGCTGACAAAGCCTGCCATGGTAGGTGGGACATGGGTCAATTTCCTTTAAAAACCAGAGATAAAATACTTGTTTTTCAGATTCTTTTACTTCTCACTGAATCCTGAGCTACTCATCTCTCTAATAGCCGCAATGGTTCACTGGACATCCGATGAGAAGGCCACCATCGTATCTGTGTTTGGCAAAGTTGATCTTGAGCATGATGGTGGAGATGCCCTTGGAAGGTTAGAATGCTAGTTACTATTTTCACTGAAGAAACAGTCTTATATCTGTATAGAAATATTACATAAAATAGAAATATATGGTTGGTTATATTTAATTACTAGAGGTGGTACCTACATTATTTGAATGTTTTGCTTTTTGAATATTTGCAGTTTTCAGTTTTGTCTTTTGATTAATTGTTTAAATATACCTAACCTAAGAAATTTATTTCTGGATGAATCATATATTTTTATAGATACTGAATAAGCAAAATTGCTTAAAATGAGTCCTTTACTGTTTTTTTAGAATTGGACATGTATTCTATTTTACATTAGAGATATTTATGTTTTGTTTTTGTTTGTTTTTAAAGTGTTTTAACATATGTTATACAGTTTTATTATAATAAAAGTGCTTTACAGAAACATGCTAAATCTATTGCCTAGTCAGAAATGTATTTATTCTATTTGAAAATTGCTTTTCTCTCTCATTAGACTGCTCCTTGTGAACCCTTGGACCCAGAGGTATTTCAGTTCTTTCGGAGACCTGTCCAACGCATCCGCAATTGCTGGAAATTCCAAAGTACAGGCCCACGGCAAGAAGGTCCTGGGAGCGATTAACAATGCAGCCCACCACTTGGATACCATTAAGACCACTCTACACGACCTCAGTGATGACCATGCCAACAAACTGTATGTGGATCCAGAGAATTTCAGGGTATGTATTTATTATTTTTATGTATTTTATGTATTTATTATTTTTATGTATTTTATTATGTATTGTATAATTATTTTATCTCTTTAATGTAATACTTTCAATAGTCAGGTAGTTATGCATAGTAATTTACAATTTTGTCCAACTAATTGACTAACATTTTTTATACTTACTTTTTATTATTTTTATTATTGGTATTTTTATTAATTAATTTTGTATCAGTTTATGGCTGGTAATAAAAAATATTTTCTGTAAGGTTGCAATAGAAAAACATAGGTATGGAAAATGTTTACTTATTTGATAAAAACATATTTATTATGGTGGAATTAAAGCTCTATAGACCATCCTCAGTTAATGCTTTATATTGTGCTTTTTGCAGCGTTTCAGTGAAGTGTTCGTGATTGTCCTGGCTAATAAACTAGGATCTTCTTTCACGCCTTCAGTTCAAGCCGCCATAGATAAATTCTTTGCAGTTGTGGTGGATGGTCTCAGCCACGGCTATCATTAAACTGATTTTTGCCACATCTTATCCTGCATGTCAGAAATAAAATGTATCTAATAAAACGCGCCTTCAAATAAAACCCTTATTTCTCAGACATTTTTTTAAACTCCAAATTATGTACAATTTAATAGATCACTCAATTTGGGTCACAAAATGGCAGCAGTCTCACTCTTGTAGAAATGCTTTCATTATGTTTTGCTTCATCTTGCTAAATATCATAGAAACATAGAATGTGATGGCTGATAAAAACCATTCAGCCCATCTAGTCTACCCAATATTTCAAAATACTTTTAATTAGTCCCTGGCCTTATCTTAAATCTAGGATAGCCTTATGCCTATCCCACGCATGCTTAAACTCCCTCACTGTGTTAACCTCTACCACTTCAACTGGAAGGCTATTCCATGCATCCACTACCCTCTCAGTAAAGCAATATTTCCTGATTTTATTTTTAAACCTTTGCCCCTCTAATTTAAGAATCTATCCTCTTGTTGTGGTAGTTTCTCTTCTTTTAAATATAGTCTCCTCCTTTACTGTGTTGATTCCCTTTATGTATTTAAATGTTTCTATTATGTCCTCCCTGTCTCGTTTCTCCTCCAAGCTATACATGTTAAGATCCTTTAACCTTTCTTGGTAAGTTTTATTTAAAAAAACAAAAACAAACACACACTTGAGCGCTGCCTATTGGCTATCACTGGTCTATGGCAATTTACAGTTTTACAAAATGTGTACAATAAGAAGGTTGTTTCTTATGTCCAGAAAACCATTTAAAGAAAACCAATTAAAAACACCCATATACACAGGCATTTCTTATCTACATTCTAGATGTATTGTAAGTCATAACTATTTGGACAATGAATATACTAAATGTAGAAGACAATCAGCAGATTCACAAACTAATCAGTGTTGGGATTTCAGGAAACCAAAATTAATTGGACAATTGGCTTCTCTTGTGTTTCTTAACCGAGTACTTGTTGCAATTTTTGCTCATGCACAAGGGGCTAACAAAATATCTAGAGGTGATTTTAGATGTGTTGTTTGCAACTAGGTTCTGTTTGTATTTACCTTCAATGTGAGCATGGTGGCGTGTTAATGTGAGCAAAACAGCTCATCGTGAGGTTAGGCTGAAAAATCAACAATCTAAAAAGGCAATGCCACGCCCACGTAGGAAAGAAAAAAAAAGTTTTACACAAGTGTCAAAATCAAATCTCCTTTACTTTATTCAGACATGGGAGGATGCCACAAAATTACAATCTTTCAGGGTATTTGTCTTAGTCATATATAACCAATATGCCACTAGTGGATATGGATTAAGTGAGAGGGATATGATGCCTATCTGTGCTCATTAGCAAATTAAGTTGGGAACTCTGGGATAGTTGCGGAAACATAATTTCTCCAGTTTCTGTACCTAAGAAGAACCCTCAAAGTCCAACTTGAGATATGCAGGTGATGTATTAGAACATTTTTTTCAGCTATATACCACTCACTTGTAAATTTAAAATATTTTATTACCCAATGTAATACCCGGATGCTCTATACATATGATATAAACTTCCAGTTTCAGAAGATGATTGACACTCACATTTGAAAAAAGATATAAACAATGTAAATATTAAATTTCAGCAGAAAAACAGGTAAGACAACGTTTCGGACATTACCGGGTCCTTTCTCAAGACACACACACACAAAAAACTTAAATAATTTACTTCTGTGTTCACTCTACTCCCAGAGGCTGGAACCAGTGTAAGCTCAGAAACACCGGTGAATGAATAAATCATTTTCAAACGTTCTGTAACAACAGAGTAAAAGTATTATGAAAGATAACTGTATAAATATATCACCAACTACAGTTTACATAAACAATATACCAGTGAATACTCCTAGTTAATCCCAATTTTTACAAAGATCTCAAGCTGGATTAAGAGAGTTTGCTGAAGGTACGAATATTAAATTAAATATAAGTGCACTATTAACCCAGAATACAAAAACCAATCCTAAGCATTCATTTAGCAGGGGAAAGACTACCCATATTTTATTTTTATTTTTTTTAAATAATCCAACAGATCTAATTTGTTTATATTACATTATCCAGCAAAGGAAAAAAAAATAAGTAGAAAATTAGATAGAAACCAACTACCGTATATACTTTAGTATAAGACGAGTTTTTCGGGACATTTTTTGTGCTGAAAACCCCCCACTCGTCTTATACTCGAGTCAATGTCTGTATTATGGTAACTTACATTGCCATAATACAGACCAGGACCGCCGGGCTCATTACAAGCCCGACGGTCCTGTTGGGGGCTGGCAGCGAGCTGTTACTTACCTTTACAGCAGCTCCGGTCAGCTCCCTTCTCCTCCGTGCCGTTCAGCTCCACTGTTTTTGGGGGTAAAATTAGGGGTCTCAACTTATATTCGGGTTGACTTATACTCGAGTATATACACACACGATATAATAATCTATAACAGGATTCCATATTGCAAAGTTTCTTATTGCGTAAAACCTGAAAAAAAAACCCCAAAAAACCAAAAAAAAACAAACCAAACACCACGTCTGACAAAAATAACCCATCCTAACAATAAGAAACCAACTATGATATTTATTGTTAGCAGGGTTACATATTACACACCTTTTCTATTAGTAAACTTGCAAAATGAGAATAAAAATAAGCAGCTCTTATTAAGAGGATCCAAAATGGTGAAAGACAGACAGACTCTCTCATTTAACCCATATGGTGAATTTTATTTAAAGTTTTTATCCAAAATGTCTCATGTTGTAATAATTTGGCACTTGTTCACCAGTATAGAGTAAGTGATTATTTAATGTTTTTAACTTTCTAATGCACATATTACATATACATTAAGTTGTTGGGCAGGTACTTTGTTTTCAGAAACAGTACATATATAAAAAAAAAAATATATATATATATATATACACACACGGTTTATATTTTTGCAACAAGTTCTGTGAGTAACTTTTGGTTTTTTTTAGATACGGTCTAAATATGTCTATATACACTGATCAGCCACAACATTAAAACCAGTGACAGGTGAAGTGAATAACATGGATTATATCGTTACAATGTCACCTGTCAAGAGGTAGGATACATTAGGCAGCAACTGATTTTTCATTTATTGAAAGCAGGTTAAATGGGCAAGCGAAAAAAGATCTGAGCTGTAATGACATGAAGGGGTGCTGCCCTGGAACAGCACTGTCCCTTTAAATGTGGGAACCAATTTAGCAAATAAATAATGCAAAGACACAAATGGATTAAATCAAGAAAAAAAAATATTATAATAATAATAATAATAATAATAATAAATATATATACACACCAATCAAAAGGATATAGGAACAAAACAACATATAAAATATACACAATGCCACAGAATAATGTATACAAAAAAAAAAATATCAAGATAACCACAATTTGTGCAGTCGGAGTATACTTGAATAGTCCTTTGGTAAGTAAAGTACTTGGGCAGGATTGTGCAGTCACCACTAGAAATAGGTGGGACACAGATCCTAAGCCACAAAGCAAACCATGACACCAGGAAGCAAAGCCCGAAGTACGACAAACGAACAAGGCTACAGGGTCAGGATCACTGGTAATAAGGCAGATGACAGGAACACTGAACCAGAACACAGGATTGGGGGGACAAAGGAACACCGGACCAGGGGGACACGGAAACACAACACCAAGAAGACACGCGAAGACATGATCAGGAAATGCAGAATCAAGAAGTCAAAACTACAAGAGACAATGATCTGACAAGGAGTGAGGTGAAAAACAAGACTATATGGGTGCTAAAACAAGGACCAGATGAAGTGCTAATGAAAAGAAATTAGAAACAGTGCCAAACAGTGATAGTGGTGAGTGTGGGTACTGCACGAGGGCAAATCAACTAATGAGTGTTGTGATATGAGCGACAAGGGCCAAATAGTGATGGTTAGATGACTAGGTCAGAGCATCTCCAAAACGGCAAGGCTTGTGGGGTGTTCGCGGTATGCAGTGGTTAGTACCTACCAAAAGTGATGCAAGGAAGGACAATCCTAGGGTTTTTTTTTTTACTAACTCCCATATAACACTGTCCACTACACCAAACCCCTACCATTCCCTTCATCAAGTTCCCTGCCCCCCTTCATCAAATCTCCAGCCCCCCTTCACCAGTCCAATGCCCCCCTTCAACAGTCTCCTGCACCCTTCACCAGTCCCCTGCGCACTTTCACCAGTCCCCAGCCCCTCTTCACCAGTCCACTTTACCAGTCCCCTGCCCCCTTCACCAGACCCCTAACTCCCTTCACTAGTCCCCAGTCACCCTTCACCAGTCCCCTGCTCCCTGCACCAGTTCCCAGCCCCCTTCACCCGCCCTCTGCCCCCTTCACCAGACCCCCTCTACCGTCCCCTTTACCAATCCCCTGCCCCCTTTCACCAGTCCCTTACAAATCCCCAGCCCTCTCACCTCAGTCCCCAGACCCCTTCATCAGTCCCTACTAATCCTCTGCCCCCTTTGCACCAGTCTCCCCGCCCCCTGTCCCTTTTACCAATACCCTGCCCCTTCATCAAATCTCCAGCCCCTCTTCACCAGTCCCATGCCCTTCAACAGTCTTCCTGTAATTCCTTTCACCAGTCCCTGCGCACTTTCACCAGCCGTCCCTGTGCACCTCTTCAATCACCAGTCCACCTTACCAATCCCCAACTCCCTTCACTACAGTCCCTCTGCCCCTTCACTCAGACCTCCCTAACTCCTTTCACTAGTCCCTCAGCCCCTTCACCAGTCCCTGTGACCCCTTCATGAGTCCCTTTTACCAATCCCTGCCCCTTACCAGTCCCCCGCCTCTGTCCCTTTTACTCAATACTCCTGCCCTTCACCAGACCTCAGCCTCCCTATACCAACTCCCCTGCCCCTTCACCAGACCTCTCAGCCTCTTGCCAGTCCTCCCAGGCCCTTCACCAGTCCCATTTACTTCAATACTCTGCCTCCTTTACCAGTCCCCACCCCTTCACCAGAATCCAGATCCCTTCACCAGTCCCCTGCCCCCTTGAACCCAGCCCCCCTTTACCTTGTCTCCTGCCCCTTCACCAGACCCAAGACCCCCTTCACCAGTCCCCCGTCCCCTTTACAACGTTCCCTTTACCATTCCACTGCCCCCTTTAAAAATCCCTTCCCTCCTTCACCAGTCCCCTTTACCAATCCCCAGCCCCCATCACCAGCCTCCACCAGCTCCTTCACCAATCCTCTTGCCAATTCCCTGCCCCCTTCACCAGACCAAAGCCCCCTTTACCAGTAACCTGCCCCCCTTTACAATCCCTTGGCCCCCTTCATCAGTCCCCTTTACACTGTCCCCTTCATCAAATCCACAGCCCCCCTTCACCAGTCCCCTGCCCTCCTTCACCAGTCCTCTTTTCCAATCCCCTCCCCCCTTCACTAGTCCCCTTTACCAATCCACTGCCCCCTTCGTCAAATCCCCATCTCCCCTTCACCAATCCCCTGCCCACTTCACCAGTCCCGAGCCCCCCTTAATCAGCGTCCCTTTTACCAATCCCCTGCCCCTTCATCAAATCCACAGCCCCCCTTCACCAGTCCTGAGCCCCCCTTCACCAGTCCCCAGCCCACCTTCACCAAGCACTCACATTAAAGGCTGCTGCTCCCTGGATCCAGCTGATGTCGACGTCACTCCCCCACGCTCCTCCTCCTCCAGGCACCGGACCTTTGCATCACCCATGTGGATTCCCGGCCGCGGCTCTCCCCTCAACCATTTGCAAGTCAAGTACACAGCAGCACTATGCACATGACTTGCTTTGCACTGCAGACACATAACTCGGGCCAGTCTGTGAGTGACCCCCGACTTTCCCTTGTGATGCCAATGGCATCATGGTCATGGGCACCCAATGCTCATTGATGTACGTGGGGAGTGAAGGCTAGTGCATCTGGTCCAATCACACAGAAGAGCTACTGCAGCTCAAATTGCTGAAAAACGGAATGCTGACCATGACCATCCGCTTTAGTAGTTAGACTCTGCCACCCAGGAAGAGAGCGTCCAATTCTGAAAAATAAAAGAATAAAAACATACAACGTACAACCACAAATGCAGCTTGGAGAGAAGTCTTTGCAAGGCAGTTGCTCTAGGCAATTTCTATTGAAATATGTACTTTTTGGAAATTGAAAAAATAGGACACACTCTGTACACATAAAGCTTTTCAGCAAGCTAAAGTGTTTTAGGGGTTTGGAGTGCCACTTTAAATTTAGAGACTGACTTTAAAGTTGAAGAATCAGGACTTTAGTTTTACAGTTAAGGTTAGAATATCATTTCTAGTTAAAGGAACACTATAGTGTCGGTAACACAAACATGTATTCCTGACACTATAGTGTTTAACTATTTAGGTTCTGGTCCCCCCTCAAAGACCCATTAGGAAAGCATTGGGAGGCTACTGTGCATACGTAGCATCTCCTCATAGAGATGCTTATTTTTTCTCTAAAAAGGCAGCAAATACAGTGCTCAGCCTCCAATAGACACCAGAACTACTACATTAATCTGTAGATTAATTAACCAAGATGTCTAAATAGTATTAAAGCTTCTAAACTACAAACTAACTGAGTTCCTGTTAACACATTATATATGTTCCATGTCCATAAGGGAACTTCCTAGACTTGTGCATTCAGGTCGTTCCAAATTGGAATTTATCTGAATTTCAGCTGATGGACTGGTCATCCGGATTATGTAACTCAGAAACACTGTATAACTGAATTCCAAAACTAACCAACTGGTCAATAGACAAGTTTGTCTTTTATGTGATTTGGAGTTCCATCTATGGTACCAAAAAAAAAAAGAGTTGATTAATGGGAAAAATGATGAGCAATAATTAGGGAACAGCCATTAAATGTTGATTTTATTCAACATGAGAAGTGACCAAAAGAGAGAAAAAATGAGCAGTAAAAAAAAGCTACATTTTTATATTTATAGACTTTTTCTTGATCTATGAACCACATAATGCACCTATCGCTGTACGGGAAAATAGATACATGATATTTATATTTTGCAGTACATTTTCGCATCTTTTTTGGTTTGTCTGAATTGGTTTTCCCAAACATTTGCATGGCCGAAATTCGGACAAGCTGAACTGCCATCATTGGAAATATTTGGTCAACCAAACAAATAAAATTTTCAGAGGAAGTGGTTCAGGAGAACCAAATTTTCCTGCTGCATACAAGTCTAGAACCTTCTGTTACTGAACTGTTTGCTAACAATGGACTCACACTTTACAGGGATTTAGAGCACAATTAAGAACAAGAAGAAATCCTAACAATCCTGAAACATACCACTAGGATGAGCAAAAGCCTGGAGAATAACAGGAATACAGGACAACTGTTTGCAGCTACCTGGTATATAGGGACCGCCAGAGACTGTTATTAAGATATAATTTGCTTAAATGTAAATTTTATATTGATGAAAATGCAATTAAGAAATAATGAAGAAAATTAAAATGTGGGGCAATCTGAAATAGCTGGTCAGGAAAGTCTCCTGAAATTATAATTGTCCAGAAAATTATTGGAATGACAAAAACTGAAGATGAGCTGAACAAAACAGATTGCAGGGCTGGCTGAAAGATAACTGTCCCTGTTTGTAGAATGACATTGCAGATTTGAAATGTAACACAAAAACAAAGGAACAGTCAGCAAAAAAGACACACAAACACAGCAAATACTACGTAGTCCTGACCACCATGGAGGAGAATGTGTAAGCAAATTGAAAAAGTGTGCTGCTGGTTGATAAAAAAAAATTATTATTATTATTTTAAGTGCAACTGCTGTAGTACAGACAACATGGTCTAAAATGAAAGAATATTACATTTCATCTATGAATTGTTCAAGGAGAAGGGTGGTGGCACAGGGGGTCCAAGCCAAGGAATAAGTGACAGAGATGAGTAAGAGAACCCTCTCACAGGTGGTTCTCTGCTGACTTTCACTTTACTACTCCACCAGCAAGTACTTCTTGTTTTGCAGGAGGGTATAGGACAATATGTTAGTGTACTAGCAGTGAAACCGGCATGTCAACATCATCAGAGAGGATTTCCCTAATTTGTGAAGTTCTCCAGGCAGAGTCAATCTCAGCAGAGAGAGGCAGCAATGGAGAGTAGGTAGTACAAAACCAATTTACACACACAAAATAGTAGAAACACTCCTAATGTTCCAGAATATCTGTGCTTCCTGTGACTGCAGGAGAAGGAGATCAGTCACTGGAGAAGATGTCCTCGATGTCTAGGGTAGAGAAGGAGAGAAGGAGAGCCGTACACTATGAGCACAGACTGATATGTGGTCAGTTTTAGGACATCCATGGTTCACATGTCTGGCATCCCTTGCCTGGAATGATCATTGGTTTATTCTTGTGGCGTGGGGTTACAGTAACCTCATGCCCTGAACAGCTGATTCTTGGTGCAGAGGAAAAAGGAGCCTTGCAGGGGAGCTCGTCCTGCTAGGTGCCCAGTGCACCATCCCTAGACAAGAGCAGTACACCGGAAACTTGTACATAGTTTCTAGTACATAGAAAAAGGAACTTCAGGCACTGACAGGTAACCGAAAATATAGCAGCTTTATTGGATCAAAAAATGCCACAGAGCAATGTTTCAACCTGCACGAAGATCTGTGTGAAACTAATACCACGTGAAAGAAGATGCATATTTATACCCACAATGCATCATCAAACAATCAGTGCAATAGAGCAATAAACGTGAATAATTACTTACCCCCTCATGCCTATTAGTAAGAGTGGATTGGAGGCAGGCAATCAAAAACATAAGAAACATAAAAAATTTATAAATTCAAAATGCACCCGGGCACAGCTCCTGACCGAGATGAAGACCTCACACAAAAATCACCTCTATCTAGGTCTGGAGCCGCGCACAGGCATATTTGCAATGCAGCCACTTTGCGTCTTTTTTGGGGGGACCTGCTCTAGTACAAAAGTGTCAAAAAGGTAGCTGCTAGACTGTCTTGCAACCCCCATAATGCTTTGCAAGCTGGGGATCAACCATTTGCACATCCTTGCAGAGTTGTATTTATGAGCAGTGTTTATGCATGTGAATGTAAGCATGTTTTGTATTGGGTGGCTGTGTGTGTGTGTGTGTGTGCGCATGTTCTATTGTCATTTCAGTGCAGTGGTGTATTTGTGCGTAGTGTTGACATTTGAATGCAGGTGTGCATTTGTGTGTAGTGTTGGCACGGCTTTGTTTGTATTTAGTGGTAGCATTTGAATGCTGGGGTGTGTTTGTATGTAGTGTTGGCATCTAAATTATGAAATGCATGCACATATACACTGCCACTCACACTTATACACATACTGAGACACACACTGACAGATACATAGATACATACACAGCTACACAATGACACAAATATAGCATTACACACATACTGACAAACAAATAATAATTTGTGTATTTTTAGAACAAATTATTCTGTTTTTATACCTTTTTGATGCAGGAGGGTGACTTACCTGGGGTCCAGAAAGATCTGGCACAGGAGGTGCTCAATGAGGGTGATGGGAGTCTGATGCTGGTCCCATCTCTCTGTCAGTTCTCACCTTTCTCTCTCTGCCTCCCTGCGTGACTCTGTAAGCTGTGACCTGTACACACTTTGTCCCACCATTTCACTCAAACTGCAGACCTAACAGGTCCCGTGTGCTTTAAAAAGGTCTGTGGTGCCCGAACCAGCCCTTGATCAGAGATGCCCATCTGGTGTGAGGGCTGCCCAATGAGCCCCCAGCTTGTGAACCCTGGTGCAGCTAGTAGCTCTGCCAATGCACTGTGTATATCTTAATAGCAGTATATATAAATTATACAAATGAGAAAAATATCTAAATTTTGTAACTCAATCAAATATGCCTGCTGAATGTGGAGCATCCCAGGGATATATTGGCAAATTGTTATTTTCATATGCCCTGCAAATGTTTAATACTTGCAATAAAAAATTCAAATTCAAATAATGTGGGCACTTATAACCAGCAGGGTGAAGGTAAAAAAAGGTTAAATTTACTCAATGTGGAGCAGCGCTGTGCTCTTATAAGAGTGAAACAATTCCCACCAAAGATGTCCAGATGAAAGAAAATGTTTTTCTTGGATTGGTGCAATTTAAAACAAACACATTTATTATAAAAAAAAAACAAAAAAACAACAACAACAAAAAAACCCTTTAAAATAATTAAAAACAACTAGCAGCTACAACCCCTCTTCTCCTCTCACACACTATTCACAAATGCTGGAAATGTAATAAAGGACTTGAGGAGCTATTGTATAATTAAACGAGATAGATTTGAAAAGTCCTTCATGCCTTCTGTGGGTCCCAGCTATTATCAATTGCGTACTTTATACAAAAAGATACCAGGCAAGATGAGGAAATTCTCCGAGCTCCTTAACGCAGCTCATGACTGTGTGGCATGGACCCCTGATTGTCACAGGACCCTTGGTCCATGACTGATGAGCCTTTGTGGTCAGTCTGTGCCTAGTTTATACCTGAAGGTTTTATGTAACAAGTTAAAGTACATTTTTGATTTTGCCAGCCGGCTTGAACTATCATTTCTTATGGATTTATCTATTATATTGTCAGCAGACCTTTGAATATATATCTCAAGATAGGGATAATTAAATCCAAAGTATAATATATAAATTAAACATGTAATCGCCTTTAAGAATGTTCTATGAACAAGGTTTAATCGGTCACTTGCTGTTAACATTAGCATCGTGTGCCTGTAAAGTGCTGCAAAATATGTTGCTGTTATATAAATAATGATAATATTAATGATAATAATTATAATGATGATGAAAAAAGCAATATAGATGCCACATATGCAATTTAAGTTATTGTTAGGCAAATGTTGGTTATGTTTTTTGGGGGTGGGGGGGTATTGTACTTGTTCAGGTTATATTTTTACTTAAGGCAATTCTATAAAGTTATGCAGATTGGATACTTTGTGGTGGCTTTGTAGTATCTTTCATTTAAATTGTAGCATTCACATTTTGTTCACTTTTTCCTATTTTTGTATATTTTTTGCCTTACTGTTTCTATATTTCAGTGCAGATCTATTAAACATAACATTTATGTACCTTTAAATTGTACATGTTGCAATCTTTGATTAATACCAGAAAGGAAGCATTATTGGATTTTAATGATTAATTTGTAATAATTATTTAGCATTTTCCTTTTGTTGCTAATTGTATTGTTTACATTTTCTTTTCATTTTTTTTTCATTAGTTTGGTTTAGTTTTGTTACTATTTCAATTGAAAGTACTATATTTCTTTTACAATTTAATTGAACATTTTAACATATTTTATAATTTTGAAATAACCAGAAAATAGACATTATGGGATGTGGTGTGATACAAATCGACAAGCAACTCCTCTTATCAGTAACAGTGCTAGATGGACCAAAAAAAAAAAGGCTGACAAAGTCACTCATGATAGGTGTTTCATAGCTCATTTTTCGGTGGAGAAACATTTGTTTTTCAGAGCTTGTTTTTCTCACTGAAACCTGAGCTACTCATTCCTCTAACAGCCACCATGGTTCACTGGACAGCCGAAGAGAAGGCCGCCATCGCCTCTGTGTTTGGCAAAGTTGATCTTGAGCATGATGGTGGAGATGCCCTTGGAAGGTAAGAATTATAAAAGATACAAACTCAGTGTCTTGCATGAGAAGTGTATATGTTTATATCTATACTGAAATGTTAATATAGAGTTGGTTAACGTAAACTATTAAACGAGTAAACTACTAAACTATTACTTTATTACCTCAATATAATGTTTTTGGTTAAGCTTTGCAAATTATGTCATTTTTTTTCGGATGAACTTTACATTTTTTATTTTTAAAATTTCGAAATATTAAAACATTTATCAATATATCAAGACATCAAAATACTAAAATATTTCTCAAAACTATTAAATCATTTGAAAAAAAGTTTATCCAAAAATATTAAATCTTATATCTAAAAAAAATCCATGTTTTTAAGAGCAAATTTTAGTTTAGTGTTTTAGTGTGTTGACTGTATGTTTTTAAATATACATATATTAACAAAGATTTATATATCGAAACGGAATCCCTAAACTCTATTCCGTTACTTTATCACCACTGTAAATTCTATACATAATATCAGAGATGTTTCTATAATCAACATTGTTTAAACATTCATGAGATACATTACTATTATTATTATACAAATTTGCCAAACCAGTTTCCTTGTGAGACACTTGCTTATTATATTTGTAAATTGCGCTTCTATTTCTAGACTGCTCCTCGTGAACCCTTGGACCCAAAGGTATTTCAGTTCTTTCGGAAACCTGTCCAACGCATCCGCAATTGCTGGAAATGCCAAAGTACAAGCTCACGGCAAGAAGGTCTTGGGAGCCATCAACAACGCAGCCCACCACTTGGATAGCATTAAGGTCGATCTCCATGACCTCAGTTCTGACCATGCCAACAGACTGCATGTGGATCCAGAGAACTTCAGAGTAAGTCACTTTTTGAAATATGTTTTGTTTTGAAATGTTTTGCTTTATGAACTTAAGTAGTTATGGATAGATATTCATAATTTGGTCCAACCATCGCGCCAGCTAACATTTTTTTATATGGAGTAGGCATTGGCGTTCTCTTTATGTACTCAAAATGTAAAGGCCAGTTTGTTTAACCCCTTAAGGACACATGACATGTGTGACATGTCATGATTCCCTTTTATTCCACGAGTTTGGTCCTTAAGGGGTTAAAGTCAGCTGGGCTATATAAAGCTTCACAAGCTAAATGGGGACATTATTCTGTGCTTTAAAGAGTTTTTTAGTTGGAGACATTTATCATAGAATGCTCACACATTAAATATGTTTCTTGTAAAATTCTATAATTGATAAACTTTTAACCATTATTAAAACCTAAGATAAATTTCAGAATATAATTTGACAAGTCTCAAAAAAGAAAAAAAAAAAAATTCTCAGCATTTCTAAATCACATATATACAATTGTTTAATAAGTGGGGCTACCCACAAAATTCCCAACCTTATGTAGCATTCCTATGCTGCATTTGTGAAAACAGAATGAATTAATTGATTTCACTAATGCTTCTTATGAATGTTACATGGAACCGATTTCAGGACAACTTGAAGTATTCATGTGTTCCACAAAAAATGTAGTGATCTGGCAACCCTACCTTGAAATAGGGAATAACAAAACTATAGATCTTATAATGTGATTAAACATTAACTTCCATGATGTCCTGTCTACTTCTGTACAATTACCAGTCTGTTAATTCATTTATTATGTTGTGTTTTTACAGCGTTTCAGTGAAGTGTTCGTGGTTGTCCTGGCTAATAAACTAGGATCTTCTTTCACTCCTTCAATCCAAGCTGCCATCGAGAAATTCTTTGCAGTTGTGGTGGATGGTCTCAGCCACGGCTATCACTAAACTGATTGTTGCCACATTTGAATATAAGTGCACAGAATAAAACTGAATAAAATGTGCATTGAAATTCAAACCCTTGTTTCTTAGAATTTTCTTTTTAAAGAATAAAAAAATCTCAACAGTTATAGAAATACTACTATCCTCTTCTGTTGCCATATTCTTGCTAAGCAAATGAGAGTTATATTTTAACAGAAAATCGAAAGACACTTCCTGGTTTTCCCTGCCCCAAATTAATTGTATTTGTAATAAAGGGTAATTCTTCATTGCAAAGTCGATGGATTAGGTATGGGTAGGCACTCCAGATGTAGACTACATCTCCCCTGATGCTATGCCAACATTATGGTTGGAAGAGCATGATGGTAGATGTAGTCCATAACATCTAGAGTGCTGAAGGTTGCCTACCTATGGATAGATAGTACCCTGACCCCTTTCACAAGAGCAAGAAAGGCAAAAATTTTAATGATAAAAATCTCTACGGTTATAATCTCTGTGTTAATTTTGTCATTACCGTGCTTGTGCATGCTACACGCAGAACTTGGGCTGAGCTCTCTCTCCTCGCCAACTTTGCCAACTAAACTGTGAATCGGGTGGTTTGTAAACTGTGAGCCGCTGCTATCAGTTGGCAGAGCAGGTTCACTATTCCTATTCTTCTTGTACATGTTTCAGTATCATTATAAAACATAAACAAAATGTGTTTCTTTTACATATTTTTTGATAATACATTAAGAAAACAGGTGGTCAGGTCTCCACAAGAGAAAGTTTCTCTTGAACAGTTTCTACAAACATGTATGAATGAATCAACTTTTTGGGAGGGAAGTGTCTGCTTGCTATCTGCTGAAAATTTACTGAAACACTCACATAAATAATTTCTATTTATTGTAATATATTTATTTATATCATACATTTTGCAAACCATATGCATTTGTTGGTTAGTCATGTTTTGTTATTGGTTCCAAACTTTAATTCATAAACTGTAAACCTTGTAGGAATTATGGCACACTCCCCTATCCCTTCATTTTAGGTATCCAAACATAACTGGACTGTTGGCTCTTCAGACGTACCCTTAAAGGGATACTATAGTGCCAGGAATACAAAGCTGGCACTATAGCTCCCTCTGCCTCCCACGCCCTTGCGCCCCCCACCCGGGTATTTATTTACCCGATCCCGTCCCTCTGCGCTGGGTAACAGCTCCTCCTCCTCTGACGTTCTGCGACAAGTGGGCTCTAATATGCATTAGACCTCCCCATGAGAAAGCATTGATTCAATACTTTTCTATGGGGAAAAAATCTGACGCTGTAGGTCCTCATGCAGAACAGATGCAGATACCGGACCAAAGGTCCATTTCAATTCAGGAAGCCCTCTACTGGCTGTCTGGTAGACAGCCACTGGAGGCAGACTTATTGCTGCAATGTAAACAATGCCGTTTCTCTGGAACTGCAATGTTTAACATTGCAGCACTAAGGGCAATAGGGACATTGCACCCAGACCACTTCAATTAGCTGTAGTGTTTTTTTTTTTTCTTGTTTGTTTTGTCAATTCATAATGTGGAAACAAAGAATCCATATGCGAAGGTAGATCCTGGACTTAGTGCACCTTGTGCCTGGAGCTGAAGTTTTTGTTGGGTTTAATGAAGGTAGCTGGTTGTATACAAAACAGGAAGGAAAGAAATGTACAGTATATCTAATCTCCTGAATGGGTTTAACCCCTGGTGAAAGGAATTTAACCAAGAAAGGGGGGGAACAGGAGAATGAATAGGATTACGATGAAGTATCCTAAAAATTGGGTGTTCCCTACTGATTTCGGATAACGGTAATATTCAGAAAAGGGGGGGGGGAATAATAATAAAGTGCAACCTCAGAAAAATAATAAACTTAAAACTTAACTTTTAATAGTAGTAAATATAAATGAAGTGAGAAAAACCTACACCAAATATAAAATCAATATATATGAGTGTGTGGAAAAATCCCCACCAAAGCCTTCTGAGACTCATGGTCTGATTAGGTGTAAACATGCAAAAGCTCAGCTGTGATACAGTTTAACAGTATCAATTACGGTAGAAATTGTACCTAACTCAGACCAAAAACTGTGGTAAAGTGCAATTGTTTCAAATAAGGTATAGGATTCAGTCACAGTAAATGGACATATTAATTGAGAGGTAAAGTCTCAGTGGGCAGCAAATCTGAGGTCTCTTAAGCAGGAGATTTATACGGTCAGATTGCTGTAAATACAAAAGTGTGGTACAAGTCACTGTTGGTGCAGTGACATGTGGATAGCGCCAGTCTGTTCCCCTGACGCGCGTTTCACCACTCTGGCTTTTTCCACACACTCATATATATTGATTTTATATTTGGTGTAGGTTTTTCTCACTTCATTTATATTTACTACTATTAAAAGTTAAGTTT